>CAWVQM010000579.1:0-29053 GCA_963932345.1 Ophion ventricosus | reverse complement strand
GCAAAGACGATTGTTATTCTCAAAGATTTACACCTTACATTGATTTTTATATGTTTAGATTTAGTTGGGTTTTGTTTAGGAGAAAAGAGAAAATTTACAATTATTCCGAAAGATTTACACCTCACATTGATTTTTTGCATTATTAAATTTGTTTGGGTTTGTTTTTTCAAAGAAAAGAAAAAAATGGACGATTATTATTCCCAAAGATTATGATAAGATCACCCTGATTTTTCTACGTTTAGGTTTGTTTCGGTTGGTTTGGGTTTCTTTGGTTTTCGTTGGGAGAAGAGTTTTTTCTTCTCGTAAGATTCTGGTAAGATTCACATTACAAACTTATTTGGGTTTGTTTGGGTTATTAACCCAAATAAACAAACCCAAACAAACTTATTTTTGTGTGTATTTGTATATATATATATATATACACACAAATACACACAAAAATAAGTTTGTAATGTGAATCTTACGAGACAACTTTTTTTATTGCGGAAATTACCGATTCTGAAAAAAAACTGAAAAATGAAGAAAAAAGTATATATACAGTGGGTAAAAAAAAGTATTTGCACACCACGTGTTTTTCAAATTATCCTGCAAAATAAAATACTTTAGCATTTTTTTTCGAAGAAAAATAAAATGTTCGAAAAAAAATGTTGAAAAAAAATGAAATGCTAAAGCATTTTATTTAATTTTTTTCGTAGGATAATTTGAAAAGCACGCGATGTACAAATACTTTTTTTACCCTCTGTATATCAGTTGTATAATAAAATTTGCTCGTTATCAAATGGAAAATTCATAATCAAACGGGTCGAAAACACATTTCATTTTTTACCTTCAGAAAAGAATGCATAAAGTATAATTTTTTTTTGTTTCATTCGATATTCATGCGGCTCGATAGAAATCGTATTCAAAATTAATAGGCCAGTTGAGGTTTGGGAGCCGCGACTGTACCGCGCCATAAAATTCTCCCGGCTCGCTCTCTATGATCGAGTTATCTTCGAGAATGCGAGAGGAAACCTGCATTTACCGCGAATACCTTGACCAACTGGAAAATCCGACCTTAGACGTTCGTGTTCGTGTATATGAAAAAAAAAAAAAAAAAAAATCTAGCACGTGTAATTGTACTCTTTGCAGCAACGGGAGGACGAGCTTCAGAAAGCGGTGAGATTGACGATGCGAGAGAGAAGATTCGTCAAATTTGCCTCGGTAGAGTACGACGGTCAACTATACATGACGCCCCAGGATTTTTTGGACAGCGTTATCGAGTCCGAGCCAAGGCGTGAGTATTTCTGAAAAAATGTTGACATTATATCGGTACGTTGGAAAAAAATTGGACTGCCCAAGTCGTTGGGGAATGACGAAGAATTGTTTGTTTAAAAAAAATGGAATATTAGGCTATTTTAATAATTATTTATTTGATCGGAATAACGAAAACTTGGTTTAATTAAATTTTTTTTTTCGAATTTCATAGCAATATTTAATTTGCCGCGTGAAAATGAACAATTTCGTTGATCGAGAGATTTTTCTTAGGTGTGTGAAATTATTAGAAACTAGATAAATAAATTTTATTTAGCCATTCTTGCCTCTCGAGCTTAAGGTAAGGATGGACCTAAAAGTTACTCCAAAATGGGAGAAAAGTGGATTTATAAGTCCAGATAATGTCGTACATGCTTAGCCTTACAAATAGCTAATTTAATAATAAATTAACACTTAGAAATGTTAATTTTCCACTTTTAATAATAATTGAAGTTCAGATCATCTTATTATTATCAATAATTGCCCAAAAATTCAGTATACATTGAGTTTTCCAAGGATTGCTATTAACCCTAGAACGGTAACCTGGGGTGAAAAACCACCCCAGGCGAGTTTAAATCTCGCGTCCTTTCTCCCTTCCTCAAGTTTACGACTGACTTCTTTCAAATTCCCAGACTAGTACCTCGTGACTTCTTTTAAATTGCCAGACTTCGAATCCCGGAATAAATAGACTTTTTCGAAAATCGAGTAAAACTGACCATCCTGTCTCAAACCTGTATATTTTCACTTTATAATGCCGTTGGATTTATTCAATTTCGTTAAAAATCAACGGAGATATTGCAAATTCAATAAAAAAAAAAGTCATTTTTACGAATTTTTCATGTTTTTCACCCTTTTACCTCATTTTTTACTAACTTTTTCCACTTCAAGCGGAATCGCCATAGGCCTACGTGATTCTGCATTAAAAAACGAAAAGAATGAGCCCAAGTTGAACCCTTTTCGTGAAATTTTACCGGAGATATGAATTTTTCAAAACTGGGGTGGTTTATCACCCCAGGTTACCATAATAGGTTAAAAAAAATGAGGTTACCATTCTAGGGTTGATTCATCGTTAAAAAAAAGGGATACTCCTCAACACTTTAATTAATTTCTCGACGATTGCTCAATCGATTTATTTGAAACTTAGCATAATCAATAGCTTGATCCTAAATCTTGATGATATAATATTTTCAGAATTTGCGGCGATTCAATTCCATTCGTTTTTCAACCATTAACCTTTGCAGAAGCTGTTTTCCCATCAACGACCGTGTTTAATTTATATGTTTATAAGTACTAAATTATTTAGTGAAAAATTCTAAAATAATTAATGTATTATTATTGTCAAATTTTATTCGAAATTTTAAGAATTTTTGCAATTTTAATATCCATCCAGTAAATACCTTAAAAATATTACATCAATTTACAGCGGTTACATAGTTTTCTCTTATCCTACTCTTACATCAACATATAATCTTTTCATCGGTTCCTATATTGATCTCTTCATTCCCTATTATTACATTTTCGTTATACATTATCATCTTATATCCTTTTTACTTCTTGTTTTGTCTAGTCCACACATTTTTTCCGAACATTCTCACTTAATCGCATAACACGAGCTTAATTTCTTTGTTTCATTAAAGAGTTCACCCACTTTCTTCCACATGTCTCTTCTTATCATTCTCCTAAATTTCTCACATTGCCTTATATCCTCTAAATTTTCTCTTTCCTTTCCGCACAGTCTGCACGAAACTTCTTTAAGGGGTTACGTGGGTTTTGAAGCCAAAAAAAGCATACTTTTCTATTCTTTTTTTTAAATATTGGATGAAGTAAAAAGTTCTGAGCGTTTTTTCGCTTTATTTCGACGATGAAATTAACATAGTTAGGATTATCCGATTTAGATCAAATATGCGCCGTTTTGTTCGATAACTTTTGTCCATTTTGACGGCAATTTCATAATTCCGCGATTGAAGAAATCCTCGTCCCTATTAGTAAAAAACTTGACCAGCTCATTCTCACAAGCCTCTCTTGAGGGCGGTTTTGTACCATCAAGAAAATTTTGCAAATGCTTGAAAAGGTGATAATCGCTTGGTGCCAGGTCTGGACTATACGGCGGGTGCGATAGAACCTCCCATCCAAGCTCTCGGAGCTTCTGGCGCGTCGTTAAAGATGTGTGCGGCCTGGCGTTGTCTTGATGGAACACAACACCCTTCCTATTGGCCAATTCTGGCCGCTTCTGGTCGATCGCCTGCTTCAATCTGGTCAGTTGTTCACAGTAGAGGTCCGAGTTGAGTGTTTGGCCCGATGGGAGCAGCTCATAGTGGATGATTCCCTTCCAATCCCACCAAACACACAGCGAAACCTTCTTGGCCGTTAATCCGGGCTTGGCGATCGTTTGGGCCGGCTCACCGCGATTGGACCACGATCTTTTTCAGCTGTTGTTCTCGTATGTGACCCATTTTTCATCGCCGGTCACCATCCGCTTCAAAAATGGGTCGATTTCGTTAGGTTTCAGCAAAGAATCGCAGGCATCAATTCGGTCCAAAAGGTTCTTTTGCTCCAATTCGTGTGGCACCCGTACATCGAGCTTCTTCTTGAGACCAGCCTTATGCAAATGGTTCCAAACGGTTTTCTGGCTAATCTTCAGTTCCTGGGCAATGGAATAAGTGCTCACATGCCGATCCGACTCGACGATTTCCATGATTTTATCGACATTTTCGACATTCTCCATTACTCTACCCCACTTGGAAGGATTTCCATTTGCCCAATTCCTTATTTCTTCGCTTAGACAGATTTCAGAACACTACAATATTCCGCAATTTTCATTTCCTTCCTTGTAAGGCAATTGTCAGTCTATAATATTAACAAATAAAATCAATTACTTCCGAAAGGTCAAATTTCGAAAAAGCTTGTAAAATTAAAAAGACTATTTCATTTTCATCCGAAACTAATTACTTCTCATTAACAGCAACCATGTCTCTCGAAAGTTCTCACCACACGTTATTTTTACGAATTATTTTTTTTATTTTGAAACCGAACGGTTACAAAAATAGTGGGGCGGGGTAGGATGATCTCTGCTCCAAAGCCTTGAAATAATGGTACCACTTTAGGGCCTCCATGTGCGCGTATACCGACAGATGATCGCGCCAAAGTTCATCATCGCCCTTTCGGATTTATTTCCTCTCGAAAGAAAAATATTATTGTCCAAAAAAGATATATATATATATATATATATATATATATATATATAAATTCCGATCTTGGGCGTTCGCGCATCGTTGACCCGTCTTCGGGTCTTCGTTCGCGCTCGTCGGCATCATCGACGAACGAGCCATAAACGTTGTCTCAGTAAACAAGCTTGACTCGCGGCGAGAGCTCGCTGTGAGAACGACGGCCAAGGACTTCGGATATCTTTCACAGCGATGAGAATCCTTTTCACTTTCAGCGAGGCAAAAGAGGCGCGTACTTTCGGACAAGGAGCTAGAGGTGATGAGAAACTCGACGCCCGCTCTCCGGCAAGGAAGTTCACATATGTTTCGAAACCTTCGGGACAAAGGTGAATAAATATATATATATATACTAGCTGTACCCGGTATACGTTGCAATGCCACGCGACGAAAGAAAGTGTCTGTGATTTAATTTTGTCTATTGAAGTTCTTTTGGATACAGAATGTTCTTTTGTTTTTCCGTTTAGTGCGTACACGAATAAATCAGAACGTTTTCTCGTGAGCAGGCCACACACAGCTGTCCATGTTAGAAGCATGCATTTTCCAAATTTAGTCCGCACACTTTTAGCGATTGTCCCTGTGCTTTGTTGATGGTCATTACAAATGCGAGTCGCACCGGAAACTGCAAACGTTTGAATTCGAATGGCATATATCTGTCGAAATTATTAGGATGCGTTGCAACAGTACGTCCAATTAAAAAAGTCAATCTGATGAACGATGCGCGAACGCATAGAAGACGAACAATTATCCGATACGACTAGCGCGCCACCTATCGTACGTTGATGTTGCTGTGTCAGAAACATTCACGCAAGTGCCAACAACAACTGTACAAAGTTTCAACTCAATCGGATGGATGATACAGGAACGCATACGGGACAAACAGAGAAACATTCATTTTATGTATACAGGGTGAGGCACATAAAGTGTTACAGAGCAATAGCACTCAAACTATTGATCATATCCAAAAATGTTTCAGACAAAAGTTTCAGTGTTCGAGGAGGCCGTCATACTGGACCATCATATTTTTTTATCGGTGGAGGCGCTGAAGCTACGTCAAAGTCAACTCCACTTTTTAAAATGGAACCATGTATTTGTTTTTTCGGTGACATTATTACCAATTTTAAGACGAATTCAGCGACCTACAACACAAGGTCATTCGAGTCACGCAAAGTATGAAAATAGTCGAAAAATCGAAAAATATCGGAATAATCACTTTCAAAGGATCCACTAACCTTGGTTTGGGTCTACCTACAGAAGATGCTCGAAGTGATGACCCTCGACTTGTAAGCACTTGTTAATTCGCTGATGAAAAGACCGTCCAACTTCAGCCAACATTTGTGGTGTAATTTCGGTACATGCTCGGCGTATTCTTTCTTTCGTGTCGTCAGGCGTGGTAGGTGCTACCGCCATTACGCGTTCTTTGACAAAACCCCATAAAAAGTTCATTTTCGCGATCCCATGTACTCACATTAGAAGGTAATGCGCGACTAACCGATATGTCAACAGAAAATGCGTACTTGCTGCCGATAAGAAACATTAGTATCGTAAGAAATGAAGACAGCGATCAAACAAGTGTTTACAAGTCGAGGTTCATCACTTCGAGCATCTTCTGTAGGTAGAGCGAAACCAAGGTTAGTGGATCCTTTGAAAGTGATTATTCCGATATTTTTCGATTTTTCGACTATTTTCATACTTTGCGTGACTAGAATGACCTTGTGTTGTAGGTCGCTGAATTCGTCTTAAAATCGGTAATAATGTCATCGAAAAAAAATACATGGTTCCATTTAAAAAAGTGGAGTTGACCTTGACGTGGCTTCAGCGCCTCCACCGATAAAAAAAATAGGGTGATCCGGTATGACGGCCTTCTCGAACACTGAAACTTTTGTCTGAAACATTTTTGGATACGATCAATAGTTTGAGTGCTATTGCTCTGTAACACTTTATTTGCCTCACCCTGTATATAGATTAGGTGAGTCTCTAGAATTTGGTAAATGGAAAACGTTGCGAAAAGGGTTCAAGCATAATTTATACAACATATGAAAAAATGTTTCTTCTGCTCGGGGCCCAAAAAAGTGGTCGGTTTTCAAAATTTTTTTCTGACGAGAGTATTGGGATGACGAAATCGGAATTTTACACACAATTAATACATAGTCTTGCCAAGTTTGAGTATTTTTTTTCATAAAAAAATATTGACAAACAATGAAGTTATTTAATGTTTAATTTATATTATTTTTGAATGATCTGATATTATGACTTCATTTTTGACACTCGATGGCATTGCATAATTTTTATCTATACTCTTTCTAAATAATTTCCGATGACTCACCCGGTATATATTTTTTTTTCATTTGATTTTTCCCAACGACCGCACGTGGACACTCGGCTCACAAAGGCGAGCCTCAAAATTACGAGCACATCGCGTTAAATTAGAAAAAAAAATAAAAATAAAAAATTGTCGGATTATCCCGCGGTTGGTTCCCTTCGGGGTTGGCTTAGAGTCGATTCTTTCCCGCGGATACCTCAATGCTTATGAAGCGAAACAAATTTTATCGTTTTACCAACCGCGCGCGACGAGCCGGCACGTGGAGCTCGTTCATCTTATTTTTACCTTTTTCAACGTTCAATGAATTCTCCCCGGGCTGTCGCATCCATTTGACAATGATCCTCATAATACCGAGCGTTTGAAAATTCATTCGACTTTGTACACTTCGCGCATGGATACGAAGTACCGACCAACGAGAAGAACGATTTATTGAAAACGAAAAATTTATACGACAAAAGAAAAAATTCATCGAAAACAGCCGAATCTTCTTTTATTTGAAATAACGAAAATTTTCGTAAAATCACGGTTTTTTAATTTCGAATATTGCGGAAATAAATTGCAAATAATATTGCAAATAAATTTATTTATTCAAATGAAGATCTATTTAAGGCGTCACACCACTTTGGCGCTCGGAAAAAGAGGTACAATTTTTTTTAAATTTCTGACGCGTTTATTAATTATATAAAATAATTTTCATTTTTCACAAATTTATTTTAGGTTTATGAACAAATTGAAAAAAGCAACAAAAAAAATATAATCACGGAGATATAAGTCGTCTAGTAAGAAACTCTTCTGCAAATCCTTGCCGATGATGGATTTTTTTCCTCTCTCGGACATCGTCTGGAAAATGAAAAAAAATTACAATGTATTGCCAAAAAAAGGTAATAGCTAATGTGTAGCATAGGGAAACATTTTTTCAATTTTTTTTGTAGAAATGACAGCTGTTTGAAAAAAAAACCCGAATTTTTACTAAAACTTGGAGTTTTGAAAATTAATAAAAAATGAACGCGGCGTTCAATTTGAAAAAAATCCTATACTAAATACTAGATAATATTGTAAAGAATATGTTGTATAAATTTCATCAAAATGGGTTAAGTAGATCTCGAGATATTTTTTCCACCAGTTTGAAAAACGCTCTTCCTAGACGACTTATATCTTCGCCATTTTTTCATTCAAAAAATAATAATTTTATAAAACTATCATGAATTTGTAAAAAATAACAATTTTTTATAGATTTGATAGACGCGTGAATTTTTTAATTATTTTTATACCTATTTTTCCAAGCACCAAGATCGTGTAACCCCTTAACACCGTTGCGTAATAAAAATTGATATCCTTTTAAACATTTTGATATTTGATATAGTACACGCAAAAAAAAATTCAGTCTCATAGAGTAAACGGATGTAGATTTTTTAATTTGTATCAACTAGCTAATTCAAAGACATAATAGTACACTCCGTGGCCGCAGTGTGGCGCAGGGCGTGAAGCTTCTCACTCGAGCCATTTGTACTCCTGCTCGGCCAAGTGTATTCCGAAAGACATGAGGAATTACACATCTTGTGAAACCCAATCCTTGAAACAAATGGAAAAATATATTTTAAACAAATTTAAAGCGCCGCGACGACGAGCTGCGCGTCCGTGAATAGTTGATCCGGTTCTAGCTCGACCCTTTTTCTCTTGCAGGCATTCTATCGTACACGGAGTACCTGTTTCTACTTTCCATCCTCACGAGTAAGTTGTTCGCGACTATCTTCAACTGGCCAATTTAATATGCAAATTCGAAGGAACGGCGTGTATAAAACACTCGAGGATCCCGGATTGCGGATACGGGAGTTATGACGTTACTTCTTTGTAAATTCGTTGAGACAGATCTACGGGAGAACATTTTATATACAAGAGGGAAGCGCGGTTGGCTCGTGTATTTTTTTTTTCTTTTTTTTTCACTAACGTACACTCGCGCGCCGAGGCTGAGAAGCTATCGGACCCTTGTACGTTTGAACAATATACCGGGTGTCCAAAAAGTGTCGAATCTTTGCAGAGTGAACGGACGATGAAATTCTGAAGAGAAAAGTCCTTACTCACTTCTCGCTGCGACGCGCCGTTCCTTGGATATTCAACGATTAGTGACGGCCAATCGGATGCGCTGGCGCGCCAAACGCACCTAGTGGGAGGTGAGAAGCGTGCAATGAGAGGGTTCGCTCCTCCCCGCCTAGTCGCGAGTGCCCTACTCGAGCGTAGTGGGGGGCGACGGCGCACGCGGATTGGCTAAAATTCATTCATTAATATCTATTGAACGGCGCATCTTACAGAAAAGTGAAAAAGGACTTTTCTCTGTAAAATTTCGCGCTCTATTTGTTTATCGGTATCCCGTGATGATCAGACGAAAAATTGGGACAGGCTGTGAAAAAATACGAAACTCCAGAGTTGAGATAACATTTGGCTTCTCATTCGAATTGTACAATTATAACAATTATATGACGCTGTCTGGGCTCATTGCAGAACCGCAAACGGGCTTCCGGATTGCCTTCAACATGTTTGACACCGATGGAAACGAGAGGGTCGACAAAAACGAGTTCCTCGTGGTAAGATAGAACAAAAAACGACCAACAATTACAGGGTAGTTTGTATTTTTAGTACAGGCTCGGGATAATGGTTATTGAACGGGAATAATTCTGGAATTAATAACTTCGCACGGACTCGAATGGGAGCAAACTTTACGAGGGAAGAACAACGGCGACACTTGCAAGAATCAAACACACGTATATGTATATTTCTGTGCATGACGAAATTTTCACAGATTCGGAGACTCTTTGGGGGTAGCCTAAAAGAAAGGGAATTGGATGAGTGGACCAAAAAAGTCGTGAGTTTCTCGGAGACAAAAGTTCATGAAGAAAAAAAAAAAAGCTAACATTCACAACAACAACAAAATACTACTAATATTCAAATATAATATTTCGAAAGAAAAAAAAAGAGCAAAATAACTCTCGGTACTGCATCTTGAGCTCTGGAAATTTATAACCATCTTCCACCCCCAGAACCTTATACATTCGACAACGCTTTTATCTCCATCCCTTTGCGAACTTTCACTCGCATCGTCTGCTCGACCGATCGTTCACTCTCATATTTTTCTTCGACCCGCACTCTAACAATATTCCTCAAATAGCAAACTTCAATAGCACCCAATGCTTCGTTCCAAATTTTCACAAGTTCATTGTCTATCGCACGATTTTTCATTTTGTCATCTGCTTAAGTGGTTTTTTGAGTTTTTGTCGAATCAAAGTCATGACGCATACTGATTCGACATCCATCATTAATTTTGTTCTTTTTCTTCGCCATTACTTTGACGCATTAGCTACGTTCTCTTGTCGCGCCAAGCGAAGAGGCTCTAGCAACGAAAGCAAAACTTCGAGATGCCAATGTAGTCGAGAAGAATACGATCATCTCTAATTCTTACGTAAGTTTCGTCACGGACATTATGATAGGGACGAGATGGAGGATGCTCCAAAAAAAACCAATCGTAACATTGAAACAATAACATCGATGTATCAGCGAAAATTAAAATCGCTATATATATATATACAGACATACACACTACCGGCGAAAAGTTTCCGAACAAAAATTCAAAAAAGTTCCGGAACGATTTTTTATGCCATCTCGCCGATAGTTGACATAAATTAATTTAATAAACGGCATTTTGAAGGGAAGGAATCCACCTCCATTCCGTTTTTTTTATTAATTTTTTACTATTTTTTTACGACTTGTACCCTTTTTTGAAAACAACCATTTTTCGCTTTTTTTTTCTTTCTTTTCTGGTGGACCCCGTGTACGGACAACATTTTTTTTATGCATTTCTGTGATCGGGATCGTAAAGGGGGAAGCTCAAGCTTCAATTTTGTTTTTTTTTAAGTTTCGTATGATTTTTTTTTTCTAAAGATATTTTGATTTTTTTGAAAAAAGGAGACAATTTGAGGAATAACGTGTAACGCGAAAACGACAAGGATTCAAGGGAAACATCAAGATAGTAAAAAGTTGAATCGGTTTTCGTTGAGTTCGCGAGAATATTATCAGATTTTTTTTTTCGAATTTTTTTTTTCACCTATTTTCGGTAAAAAAAAGTCAAATGATTTAATTACCGTAACGCGAAAACTAAGGGGTTTGTGGTAAAATTTCAAGAGAGGAAAAAATTGTATTTTTCTATTCTCAACGCAATAGAATTATTTCAGATTTTTTTTCGACATTTTTTTCTCGAGTTACGAAGTCATCTGATTTTTTATCGAACATAGGTGAAAAAAAAATTCGAAAAAAAAATCGAAAAAAATTCTCGCGAACTCAACGAAAACCGATTCAACTTTTGACTATCTTGAGGTTTTCCTTGAATCCTTGTCGTTTTCGCGTTACACGTTATTTTTCGAATTGTCCCTTTTTTCAAAAAAATCAATATATCTTTAGAGAAAAAAAGCGTATGAAGCTTTAAAAAAAAACAAAATTGAAGCTTGACCTTCCCCCTTTATGATTCCGGTCAAAGAAATGCATAAAAAAATTTTTGTCTGTAAACGGGATCTACCAGAAAAGGAAGAAAAAAAGGCGAAAAATGGTCGTTTTCGAAAAAAAGGTAATAGTCGTAAAAAAATAGTCAAATATTTATAAAAAAAAAAACGGAATGATATATATATATACTCATTTATTTGATATAACTTAATTTTTCCTTTTTTTTCGAAAAACTTGAGTGACAATATTTCCAGGATTGATTCTGGATCGTATATTTTATAATATGAAATCATTCTCACGTGAAATAAAAAAATGTGAAAATTATCGAAATTTTTGACAATGCCGACGGAATATCCCGCTATTGATAGGTTTCAGGAAAAAATGTTTCAAACAAAAGTTTCAGAGTTTCAAGCACCAAAAATGAGTGTTTTGAGTTTTTTTTTTTAATTTGGAGGCAATTTTGCTCGCATTCTCGAAAAAAGTCGATATTTTTCATCGCAGACTTCAACGACGCTTTCAACATCATCCACCGATCACCTCCATCGACACGATCGTCCAGCTACCCCACCTCTATTATTATTATTATTATCGTTCCTCAATCCCTTTGACCCCCGCCCCCTCCCTCCCGCCGTCCCTATCCATTTATGGAGAAGAAAAAAAAAACATTTCCGTATTCGCGAAAATAAACCCAAACGGAGTCTTAACGTCCTAGAAAAACTTTTTAGCCGATAAAAACTTATCCAATCCCCCTGTGGATGGAGGACAAACCCAAACAGAAGTAAAAAAAAGCCAATCAAACCCAAGTGAAGTCCAAGTAAAGCCAAAACGAACCTACACAAATCGAAACAAACTTATTTGCTCCTCTCGTGAATGAAGTACGAACCGAAACGAACCCAAACAACTCCATACAACCCCTAGGAAAACCCAAACAAACCCAAGCAAAGCCATAACGAACCTACACAAATCGAAACAAACTTATTTGCTCCTCTCGTGAATGAAAGGCAAACCCAAACGAACCCAAGCAAAGCTCAACCAACCCCATACAAACCCCAGAAAAGCCCAAACTTATTTGCTCCTCCCGTAGATGGAGAACATTTTTAGCCACGCTTGGCGAGGCCGTCACGGCATGGATAAGAGAACGGACCTAGAGACCCTTTCGAATACGAAGAAACCGTCGGACAACGGTCATCAGGAATTCGGCGACGATCAGGTAAAACATCATCGAGTTAGAAGATAACAAAAAGTCAATCATTTTGGTTGTTCTGCCTAAGGAGAAATAAAAATAAAAAATATTCAACGATCTTCAAGGGTCTTCAACGGAGGCACTCGGTCGATACCACGCTGATGATTCATTTTTTCGGCAAAGATGGCACAAAGGAATTGAAGTACGAGGGCTTTCGAAAGTTCATGGAGAATCTTCAGCAGGAAGTTCTAGAGCTTGAGTTTCACGAGTTCAGCAAGGGCCATGACACCATATCGGAGCTTGACTTTGCCAAGATATTGCTCAGATACACCTACCTCGATATGGACGAGTGAGTTGTCTCGCATATCTATATATATAAAACTGTTCCATGAATGATTGATTGACTGACTGACTGACTGACTGGACGACAACGCATATAATTTATATACCAGGCATACAAGTATGAAATGCGGATTTCAGACAACAGATGGTGCACCAATGCAGTTTGTGCTATAAAGATTTGACACTGCGCTATTTTGTTGTGTCATCAACAAGTGTCAGACGCGCACGAGTGATAAATTGGATAAGTGTGTGCATAGTGTTGTGTTGTTGTGTTCAATATGTCGAAATTTATACCGAACAACGAGCATTCGCGGACAGCATTAATTTTTTTGTTTTCATTTGAAGAAAACTGCTGCTGAATCATACCGATTACTTCGAGAAGCTTATGGTGAACATGCTCCATCGCAAGATACGTGTGAACGATGGTTTCGGCGTTTCAAAAGTGGTGACTTCGATGTTGCAGACAAGGAACATGGAAAACCGCCAAAAAAATACGAAGATGTGGAATTGCAAGCATCGTTGGACGAAGATGATTCGCAAACACAAAAACAACTCGCCGAGCAATTGGGCGTCAGTCAACAAGCTGTTTCCAATCGGCTACGAGAGATGGGAAAGATTCAGAAGACCGGTAGATGGGTACCACATGAGTTGAACGACAGGCAAATGGAAAAGCGCAAAGACACATGTGACATTTTGCTCGCTCGGTACAAAAGGAAGTCGTTTTTGCATCGTATAGTTACAGGGGATGAAAAGTGGATTTATTTTGAGAATCCCAAGCGCAAAAAATCATGGATAGACCCAGGCGCACCGTCCACATCGACCGCAAGACCGAATCGCTTTGGCAGAAAGACGATGCTCTGTGTGTTGGTGGGACCAGAGGGGCGTGGTCTATTATGAGCTGTTAAAACCTGGGGAAACGGTTAATACTAAACGTTACCAACAACAATTGACCGATTTGAAACGTTCGCTGCTTGAAAAAAGGCCAGAATACCGAAAGAGACAACACAAAGTCATTTTTCTTCATGACAATGCTCCATCACATACGGCAAAACCGGTTCGCGACACGTTGGAAGCACTCAGCTGGGAAGTTCTACCCCATGCGGCTTACTCACCAGACTTGGCTCCTTCCGATTACCACTTGTTTGCATCGATGGGTCACGCACTTGCTGAGCAGCGCTTTGATTCGTACGAAGATGTGAAAAAATGGCTCGATATGAATGGTTCGCAGCAAAAGGGGAAGATTTTTACTGGCGTGGTATTCACAAATTGCCCGAAAGATGGGAAAAATGTATAACAAGCGATGGAGCATACTTTGAATAAAGCACTTTTTATCATTCTTCCGAATTTAACGTATTTTTTTTTAGAAAAAAATCCGCATTTCATACTTGTACACCTGGTATTATATATATTTATTTTTATTTATTACATATATAATTTATATATGTATTATATTAATTTTTACATAATTTATTATTATATATATATATATATAGGTTTGGGTCTATGCATTAACGCATGTAACTATAGTTTATCGGTGGTAAGAGCCGATATATATTTATTTTCGGTAGAATCGCACCTCATTTGGAACTCGTCGCAGGTACGACAAGTACTTGGAGAGGATGCTGGATCGCTCGGATCGCCAAGTAGATATCGGCTTCGATGAGTTCCGAGTGTTTTATCAATTTTTGAACAATCTCGACGACTTCTCAATCGCTATGAGAATGTACACGCTTGCCGATCATCCGATATCCAAAGGTAGACACACTCGATTCCAATGTTTTCGTCGTTTTTCAATTAAGATAGTATTCTCGCCACAGTGATGTTGAAAAAATTTTGTTCTCCGCCCAATCGATCGAAGCTTCGAAATATTGCAAAATATACTTATAATGTTGGTTGTACATCTTATCGGGATGTAAAAAAAACTTATAAAGTAATGATGAAAACGCCTAATACAATGTTTACCTAAGCCTCGCGTTTTGTATCAGACTATCCATTCCGGCTACTGGTACGTGGATACTCTGCGTATACGAATATGCAAACACTACTGTAATCTAGTTCTAGTTTGCTCCATTCGCTTCGTGACGCTGAGCGTCGCTAGACATTGCTTTATTTAAATCGCTATATCTCTGAAACTAGACGGTCAATATTCATGATTTTTTTTTACCCACTTCGTCATATGTTCCTCTGTAATTGAGAATTAAAAAAAAAAAAATCTGTAGAAATTTTCCACTGCTCCCCATAAGAACACGTGTAAAACCGTGCAATCTTCGATTGCCGATATCTCGAGTATACAACGGTGAAATTTTGCAGGTAATCACTTAAGGCCTTATATACGCGATTTCGCCGATTTTCGAAGGTACTTTTCTAGACGCGGTTAAAAAAAAAATGACGCATATATCGACAACATTTTTTTTACAGATCATTTATGCACATGGTTAAGTATATGTAAAAGAAAAATCAGAAATATTAACAAATGGCGGAGATATAACATAATAAAGTATTTTTTTTTGCGCGCGCGTCGATGGTGAAAGTTCTCGGCATCGATGTGGGTGTCTGAAAAAAAAAATGAACATATTTATAATTGCATAATGAATGTATCTTCAGTGTGAACCAACAATATTATTCAAAAAAAATTTATTATAATAAAAATTCGAAACTTAAAATTTTTTTACTCAATTTTCTATCGGTATTTTATTTTTTTTTATTTTTTTGTGTCATTGAAATTTTTGTTTCTGTGGTTCACACGATAGGTGATGATACTAAGAATATGTTGTAAAAATTTCAAAGCGATCTGAAACTTCGTTCAAGAGTTAGAACTTTCACAAGGTTCAAAAAAAGTGAATCGTGGAAAAACGGCTTTGAAGTTGGCGGTCGGGCGCGCCGCGCGGTATCTATTATACCCTCTAAATGCTGTAACTTTAACAATTTTTGGAATTTTTCAATTCTGTAAAGCTTAAAATATCCCTAACCGTTCAGGCTAATGGAACCAAAATAAAAAAAATGAAAAAATATGAAGTTTTTCGCGTATATAAGTGCCTTAATAGTGTCCTGTATGGGTCCTCAAAATAAATTCTAAATAAATCTACAGAAAAACACCTTGGCGAGACTACTACCTTAAACCAAAAAAATCTCCTTTTGCAATCTCGAACTAATCGCCAATAATTCTAGACGAATTCTCGAGGGCAGTGAAAATCTGCACCGGCACCGATCTCTCGACCCACATTATTGACACGGTATTCGCGCTCTTCGACGTCGACGGAGACGGCCAATTGTCGTACAAAGAGTTCATCGCTATTATGAAGGACAGACTTCATCGAGGATTCAAGGTCCATTTTTTTTTTTCATTTATGGGGTTACGTGGGTTTCGAAGTCAAAGCATATATTCTCTTTTTTTTAAATTATAATATATCAATTATTTTATTTAAAATGTTAAGCACATCAAAGAGCAACATCTCAACAATATTTAAAAAAAAATTCATCCAAAAATTTGGTTTCCCGAGACCCCTCAAAAAAAAAGTGTCCTCGTGGTGGTCAGGATAACTCATGATAGCTTTATCTGAAATTAAAAAAGTATAGCTCGTGATTGAACGAAGGATTTAAAAAAAAAAATGAAATTTGCATTTTTGGCAGAGTTGTATGCAAAATAGTTCAATTTTTGGTACAATTTACACTACTGCCTTGTAAAATGAGTTGTAATCAAAAAGAAAAACCTTCGTTCAATCACTAGTCAATGCTATTTATTTTGAAGAAGTGTGCAAAATTTCAATAATATCGGTGCATTAGATAGGAGATAAAGAAGAGAAAATCGACAGATACAGACGGTACTTAAAAAAGAAGCCTGCAAATGAACTATACATGTGCATAAAGCACTTCGAGAAATTAATTGGGAAAATAGTAAACGAGAAAGCGAATGCGAGAGGAAACGAAATTTTACAAATTTTGTAAGGGGAAACCTGTATGTGTATGTACGCGAACGAAGGGGCTATATGTATGGGGGGGGGGGGGGGTTTCGTGAAACCGCACTCAAGTTAATTTATTTATTGGTGCTTTTATTCATTCATTTCCTCATTTATTTATTTATCCATTGGTTTACTTATTTATTTATTCCTTTTTCACTTCGCTCCTGAGATAGGACTACAGGAAGAAGAGGGGAAAATTAATTTCTCTTTTTCACGTTCGGTAAATAAAAATCTCGGTTTTCTTGTTCAACTGAGAACACGCGAGAAATAATTCTTTTTTTTTGTAACTGCCTAAGAAATTTTTGGGTATCACGGGATATTAATAGGGGCGCGTAGGATTTTTGGCCAAAACTGTGGGATCGGATGCTATGTATAGTCGTAGGAGGGGATTTTATGTGCGCAAGCGCCTAGCCAAGGGTTGCACGGCGCGACAGCCGCGCGTGTCGTGTTGCCTACTCGCAGGCGCCGGCGAGTGGCAAATCTTAGAGCTCGTTCTACAACTCGAATTAATCGTTTGGATTATGAAAACCCAAGCAAACCCAAACAAACTACCTAACTGAGCGCTCGTGGATACCTGAGCGCGCTTGGGAGTCGAGCGGAGAGTCTATCATTAATACACGGAGAGAATTAAAAAGTAATTTTTGTCGTGAATTTCACGATAAAAATTACCGTGATATATTTCAATGTGGTGACAAGTGATAAAAGCATAATAATTCGTATGCGACAAGTTTTGTTTTAACTCACGTTACAGAAAATTTCAAATACGTAGCTAAAATTTTACTACACAAGAAAGGTAGCGCGCACGATAATTTTTACCGAGAGCACAATACATTTTCCTATAACACTCATTAAATTTTATAATAAATCTTAAAATAACTGTTATAAAGACGATACTTTTTTATAGACATTTTTGAAAGGCATAAAATAATAAAATGCACAGTAAAATTTCCCTGATATTATATATTTTTTTAATTTAAGTTTTGCGTATTTTGTTACACATGAAAATTTACTAGAAAATCTGGTAAAATGTTCTATCTGAAGAAGAAATTTTATTTTATTTTCGTGAAAATCTGTCTTTTACTCAATAATAATAAGCGAAGTTTCAGGGTTGTCATCTGGTTACCGTTACTGCACAAACAAACCCAAACAAACCCAAACAAACCCAAACAAACTCACGTTACAGAAAATTTCAAATACGTAGGTAAAATTTTACTACACAAGAAGGGTAGCGCGCACGATAATTTTTACCGAGAGCACAATACATTTTCCTATAACACTCATTAAATTTTATAATAAATCTTAAAATAACTGTTATAAAGACGATACTTTTTTATAGACATTTTTCAAAGGCATAAAATAATAAAATGCACAGTAAAATTTCGCTGATATTATAGATTTTTTTAATTTAAGTTTTGCGTATTTTGTTACACATGAAAATTTACTAGAAAATCTGGTAAAATGTTCTATCTGAAGAAGAAATTTTATTTTATTTTCGTGAAAATCTGTCTTTTACTCAATAATAATAAGCGAAGTTTCAGGGTTGTCATCTGGTTACCGTTACTGCACGGTCATTTTTAACATTTAATTCTCTCCGTGTATACACACCGTTAGAAGGAATCGGAATATCGTTTTGAAATTTTCAGGGTCTATTCTTAAGATATTTTGCTAACGATTTATGAAATTAAAAAAAAAAATGATTTTTTGAAGCATCTAAAGTGGTTGCCGGCCTCAAGTGCAGTCTTCTTCTGAGGCTACTCATTCTTGCACGCTTAAATTATACATCATATTATATTATAGAAAACGACAAATTTCAAATCTTCTGCTAATTGACAATTACAGTCTCAGCCAAGGAGCGAGGGCTGGGAAGCCTTCAAATTCTGCGTCAAGCAGGAAATGAAAGCACCGTGAAGGAGAAACAGACCCAAGGATAAGAGGGAATCGACCTGCAAGCTTTGATATCACCAAGCCGCAAATTTCGACGATTCTAATTACTACACGATACACCATCGACCTATCTCGCCCAAAGATTAAGCATACAAATGTAAGAAAGAAAAAAAAAACGTTACCAAAGGTTTCGAAAATAATTCAAGATTCACATTGAACTGCATTACATTGCGTTCCAGCTAAAAATAGAAAATAAAAATGATAACTTTGCAAAAATACTTGAAGAATAAAATAAATATGACGAAAATAACATATTATCAATGCTCCATGTTCCTGCAACGTAATCAGAGAGTGTGTAGAGTGCAATAAACAAATAAACGTCAAGTCACGATATCGTATCGCTCGTATTCAAGCCTTGCTTCGGTGTCGCTTATCCCTGAACTGCCATTGAATAATTTATATTCATATATATATATGTGTGTGTAACCTAAGATTAATTACTAATTTACGAATTTCTGCATTATTTTATTATTAACTAGCTGCGCTGACGACTTCGTACACGCAGATTTTCGAAAACTTTATATTACTATATCTTTTGATTGAGTGAGCAAATTGCGATAAATAAAAAACCAGATGTTGCTTCAAGTTAAGGCCTATATTTTTCTGAATACTCCATCCAGATTGGCTCAATCGTTTCTACGTGATGCGTGCACAAACAAACAGTATATGTATTAGATGAAGTAAAAAGTTCTGAGCGTTTTCCGCTAGATGTCTTTAGTGAGCCATATCTCACGATGTATACATCGCATCGGGTCATACTATACGGCGATTTAAAGGTGACATTACGCTTCAAAAAAAGTTCCTTGACAGTTTTGTGTTTGGTGAAGCCAGTTGTGTGTTACATCGTTCCAAAATGGAGGTAAAAAGAAGAGAAAATTCGATACATTCTTCAGTACCACTACGACCAAGGTGAAAAGGCGGAGCAGGCGGCCAAAAAAATTTGTGCTGTTTATGGAGCCAATACAGTATCGAATGCAACAGCAAAGCGGTGGTTCCAATGATTCCGTTCTGGTAATATGGACGTCGAAGATGAGGTACGCTCTGATAGGCCAATCGTCGAAAATGTCGATAAAATCATGGAAATCGTCGAGTCGGACCGGCATGTGAGCACTTATTCCATTGCCCAGGAACTGAAGATTAGTCTCAAGAAGAAGCTCGATGTATGGGTGCCACACGAATTGACGCAAAAGAACCTTTTGGACCGAATTGATGCCTGCGATTCTTTGCTGAAACGTAACGAAATCGACCCATTTTTCAAGCGGATGGTGACTGGCGATGAAAAATGGGTCACATACGAGAACAACAGACGAAAAAGATCGTGGCCCAATCGCGGTGAGCCGGCCCAAACGATCGCCAAGCCCGGACTAACGGCCAAGAAGGTTTTGCTGTGTGTTTGGTGGGATTGGAAGGGAATCATCCACTATGAGCTGCTCCCATCGGGCCAAACACTCAATTCGGACCTCTACTGTCAACAACTGACCAGATTGAAGCAGGCGATCGACCAGAAGCGGCCACAATTGGCCAATAGGAAGGGTGTTGTGTTCCATCAAGACAACGCCAGGCCGCACACATCTTTAACGACGCGCCAGAAGCTCCGAGAGCTTGGATGGGAGGTTCTATCGCACCCGCCGTATAGTCCAGACCTGGCACCAAGCGATTATCACCTTTTCAAGCATTTGCAAAATTTTCTTGATGGTACAAAACTGGCCTCAAGAGAGGCTTGTAAAAATGAGCTGGTCAAGTTTTTTACCAATAGGGACGAGGACTTCTTCAATCGCGGAATTATAAAATTGCATTCAAAATGGACAAAAGTTATCGAACAAAACGGCGCATATTTGATCTAAATCGGATAACCCTATGTTAATTTCATCGTCGAAATAAAGCGAAAAAACGCTCAGAACTTTTAACTTCATCTAATATATATATATATATAGATTTATCAAATTGCCAATTATTTTGATAATTGATACTATTATTTATTATATATCGACTATCTTAATTAATTAAAAATAATTATTAACTACTCAGTTTGCGAGGGATGCTTATTACTCTTATTATTGATTCAGATTACATTTTAAGTATGTGTAGAGAGAGAGAGGGAGAGAGAGAGAGAGAGAGAGAGAGAGAGAGAGAGAGAGAGAGAGAAATGAAGACGAGTCAACGCACCGCGCCGATTCGTGATTTTCGCAATTGTTGGTAATTGCCATTCTGTTATCGCACTCGTCGCGCTGATTCAAGTCTCGTCTCAACGTCGGCACGATTAAACGCACGCCGCCCGATAAACTCATCGTCGTCGTCGTCCTCGTCCTTGTCGGCGGACGATGCACGCGGCTGCTCCTCACGAGACAAGCAATTTACAACGCTGAAACGTGCGTCGTTGGAATTTGCAGTAAAAAAATTTCGATTCTCTCTTAGAATTGTCGAATTTTTTTTCCCCCAGAGACTTTTTTTTCTCTTTTTTTCCAGCATGCTTGTCAGAGCATAGACAGATTAGACGTTTTTTTCTTTTTTCCAGCATGCTTGTCAGAGATTTCCAACCTAAATTTGCGGCAGAGGAAGATTTGCGACAATGATAATAATGAAGAGATTAAAATGATAAATTCTAAGCACTTTCGTTGGAATTTCACTGGAATCGCGCTGGAATTTGCAGTGAATGACCGCAGTTGATATGTCTGCAAGAGTTTTCAAATATCGTCATTTGTTAAAGTTGTAATATAGTATACGTTTATTCATAATTTTTTCCATCCGTTAAATCATTGTTGCACGAAATGAACACGTTTTCATTTTGATGACGCGTTGGTTGTTATTAGTAATGAAAATTTGTCATCAATTCATGTGTCTGCCAAAGATATTTATTGTTATTATTATTATTATTTATTCGTTAGTACCTATTTAATTATAGATAGCCATCAAGCCCTTTGAATCCAGCAGGATCAATGAAAATGCGGAAGATAAGATAAGTGCAAAACGTATAAGCGGGGTTTCACTGTGCTAAATTATTCAGTGAAAAATTTCTAAAATAATTCATGTATTATTATTCTGTCAAGAACTATGATTTTTCAATTTTTTAAGAATTATGGCCATTTTTTAAAATCCATCCAGTAATACCTTAAATTATCAAAAAATGATTTCTATCAGTTGGAACCCTTGAAAGAGAACAATAGATTTTATTCCCACTTCGACTCTACTTTTCACGTGTATTCATACGCCTCAAGGGGTGAGGGCTACTCGTAACGCCGAAGAAAACGCTTTTTTCGAGATTTTTTTTTTACAGGTTTTATTATTCAGTGAAAAATGTTTTCCCATATGAATAATCAATATTTCTAGTAGCTACGGTAAAATTTTTATTGAAAAATAATGATAAATAAGCGAGATGCAGTCAGTCTGCGAGGAGTCCAGAAAAAAAGGTGTTTCGCGGTGATCACTGCTGCTCATCACTGGATCATCTGAAACCAAAAAAATTAACGGGGATCATTAGTAAATCATATTAGGCCCAGGATGGACGAAGGGTTAATGAAAATTTCGAATTTTTATAAAATGGCGGATGTTCAAAAGTAAAAACTTGTTTTTCGACCGCAAAATTTCACTCATATCTTCAGTTATAAAAAAAAAACTATTCACCGCCGATAAAAATCCTTCGTCCATCCAGGGGACAATTATGTACAGAACAAGTGATACAAATTTGAAAACGATCGGTCAAGCCGTTCTGGAGTTACAGTGATCACCGAATTTGAAAACGTGCTTTCGAGAAAAAAACGCGTTTAAAGTTTTAAGTACAACTTACATGCAAATAAAAAAATTATTTTTGGACTTACATTGAATCATCTATTCCGGCACCATAAAGTGACCCTTCCTTCGCCTTAGCAGTCGCAGTAGAAGCGATTTTCTTCCGTCGTCGAACTACTCTGGCCTCTCGAGTGTTTTTCGCCGAACGTCGGTTAGCCACTTCAACTCGAACAGAGTCCTCCTTCGTGGCAAAATTGTGGGCGTTTGGTCCTAATTTAATCCCCATAGCATCAAAAACTGCTAACAAGCCATAGGAACCTTCGTTGAAGGTGGAGGTAGCAATGTTGGCTGCTATGCTAACAGTGGTGAAGCTGGCAGGTAACGTTTTTGGGATGACCTTCCAAACGCTCTGGTTAAAACTTTCATTACTATTTTGCGTAAATCCTCCTATACATCTTTGTAGTAGTTCGTCTTTTGTAAGATCTTCGTAAATAGGCTTTATTGCAGCTAATACATTCGTTGGCAAGGCATTGTAATCGTGTTTGAAACGAATCGTGTTTAAACAAAGTTGTATATCTTCATGAATAATGTTCCGATTTGTCTAAAATGTTCAGAGAATACTTTTGAAATGCTGTACTTTGAGAAAATGCAACAAAAAAAACGGTTTTTCGAAAATGCTGACTAGCCCTCACCCATTAACTGCGAATGGCTCGTGTCGAGGCCCCGGAAAAAAGGGTCACGAGTTCTCGCAGGTAGCCTCACAAGGTTAGGCAAATTCTACCGAAAGATTATTCATTTGTCGAGAGAGAGGAAGGGGGAGATAGAGAAAGAAAGAAAGAAAGACAGAGAGAGAAAGAGACCCTTAACCCTTCGTGGTCACACTTCCAAATTCAATCACGGTAGTAACACTGGGTCGATTCTACCCAGTCAATTTTCAAAAAAAGCATTCTGACCAAACTATCCGTCCGAAGTGGTTCAAAAAATTACGGAACATGCCTTGAACTTGCTAGATGATGTACGAAAAATTTATTTATAAGAAATAAAATGGCGACATGTTAAAAAAAAAGTTCGTAAAGAGGTGAAGACGCAAAGACACTTTTTCGCTGAAAAAAAATCATAGTTCCGTGAACTTTCAACATTTTTACCTAAAATTTGGACGTGATACTCCTTAGATATGCTACTTTTGGCTAAAAATAGTAGCATAGTGCGCGTTCCAAAAAAAAGGTATTTATACCGACATAAGGCGAAGAGGGTCGATTTTATGGTATGAGGATACTTCAAACTCCAGGTAGGATGGTGAATACAGTCCCATTCAAAGCCGGGAACTATTATATATTTAGGCCAAAAGTTGATCGGCGGGTCAATTTTATCCATTGTGACCGCGAAGGGTTAACGGAAGGGTATTAAGAAATAATTATTTCTCAAAAATTTCAGCTTTCTCTCTCGCGCTCACCCATCACGTGGTCTTTAATCCTCAACTTTTCTTTAAAGCCTTAGGCCACTCTAGGATTTTCCAAAAATCGATTTTTTTTGTTAAAAATGTACCTTAGTACCCATAAAATTATATTCCAAAAGATTATGGGTGTGAAAAATCTCTAAGTACTCGATTTTCGAATTCTAGCGCAAACCCTCTTGATTCAAGTCGTGACTTTCTGCTAACTTTAAACGCGTTTATCTCAAAACTACATTTTTCAAATCGGTCGGACTCATAACTCAAACAAATTTCAACCGATTCATATGAAATTTTAACTGTATATTTAGAATTACATTTTCTGAGGCACTACGTAAGATTTTTTAAATTATATTGCATAGTTCTTTTTTTATAAACAATTTTCTGACGATTTTCTCGTGGTATTTGATACTTTCTGTTTTAGAAATGCGTCATTTTGACAAAAAAAAATATATGAAAAAAAACCCTACGTACTTCTATAGCTATTCTTATATATAATCGAAAAAAACTTTAGTGTCTCATCATAACTGAAAAATTATAGGAACTATTGGTCCGGCCGTTGAACTTCCAGCAATAAAGACGTCATCGGAAAAATGCTGCACCGTCGCCATTTTGACATGTATCGCTCTGAAAAAATAATTTTGTATCGTCAATTACGTGTATAATAAAACCCCTATTTTGTAATTCCGATTTATTTTATGGTTTCGCTGCAAAAAAAAAATCACAAATTATGCCCTCTTTTTTGGCCTCTAGAATGGCCTAAGGCCTTAAGGCCCCGCACCACGGTTCGTGCGCGGTACGAGGGTGTTTTTTTCGTAATTATTTTCACGGAAACGATGAATGGAATTTTTTTTATTAATATTCATAGTCAATATATACATATAGAAGACTGTATACAAATTTTTGTACCCGAATCTAAAGTATAGTTCGCGGTGTACGCCGTTTCCAAGAGGACACTCCGACGAAATTGCTGCTCGGCGGTTGACAGCGATTAAGCCATACGGTTCATCTGAAAAATAAAATAAAAATATATTTAGAAACTAGACATATGGGTTTACAGCATCACGTAGGGGAATTTCGATATCTACAAAAAATGGCGGACCAGCGAATTTTATTTCCCGATTTTCATGGAAAATTTTCATCGTTCATAAAAAAAAAATAGAAGGGGGCCCTTTATAAAAAAAAAATCCCTACGTGGTGCCATAGAGACTGGATTTTCGAACAGTTTAAGACTTGGCGCATGCAAATCGGATGAATAGTTTTTTAAATTTGTTGTCAACCAGGTTGAAAAACGTAGTTTCGAGAAAAACGCGTTCAAAGTTTTTGCTGAAGGATAATTCAACATACAAACTAAATTTTTTATTTGTCTCTTTTTTGTTTCTCACCGTTAGTCAGCCATTCCTGGACCATACAACAGCTCCTCAGCATCCAGAGACTCATCATTTTTTTCATGTTTTGCACGCAGACGACCCTCATGCGTGCTTTTTTCGGCTTCGCATATTCGCTTCTCGTCGATGCTTTGACAATATTGGTAGAGTGTTTCACCAATTTTTATGTTTAACATCTCCAATACATTTATGAGGCAAATATGACCATTGTTAAAAAGTATTGAAGCAATATTAGCGGCAGTTTCAACTGTGGATCTGCCGCTCCACGATATCTTTGGCGCAAATTTCCATATAACAGAGTTCAAACTCTCGTTGTTATTCTGGTGAAAAGCGCCTAAACATCGTTGAAGAAGCTCGTCTTTACTAAGGTCCACGTATATCGGTTTTATTGCCGCAGATCTGCCGCTCGGCGCGGTCATGCGCTTCGAACGGTTTCACATAAAATCCTGTATCTCCGCCGAATTTTACAAATTTCTTTAAAAAATTTGATAAGAGCATTCTTAACAAATGTATCTTTCAGAAAATGAAAAGAAAAAAAAATGACCAAAAAAATTTTTTCACCGTGATGCGGGGCCTTAATTCGTGAAAGTCTACGTCTTTCGAAAATATCTGCAGTGTTTTTTGCCAAAAGAAGAAGAAGAAAAAAACGAATCAAAAGTGAGATTTTTATTTATGTGTTATATTATTTAAGTTATTAATGGTGCATTATATATGATTTATGAAATATTGATAAATAATTTATCACGGAGTAAATACGGGCCGTTCGAATATTGCGCCAAAATTGTTTGCGCAGATGGACGGAAGCTCCGCTGGAATAATCGTTGTACGAATTAAAGGTCGAGACGAGGTCGCGCGATCCAAACAGTAACGAAAAATATGATAGTCCTGCTGCTCCTCGCGCCAGTCTGCTCCATTCTTTCGAAACGGAGATCGGGAATAATCCGACGATTCATTTCGTATTGGAGAATCGAATAATACAAAAATGAAACAAAAGTAGAAAATTGAAAGCGCGGGGTACGAGAAAGAAAGCAAGCGAGAGAAAGACAGACAGACAGACAGACAGAGAGAGAGAGAGAGAGAGAGAGAGAAAAGTGGAAGACTAAAAGAGAATACGGTGACCAAGTACAGTCACAAAAAAAAACCAGTGTAATCGACGAAAATACGATTGCCAATGCGTGATAAATGAAAAATTAAAAAGAGCAAAAGAGAGTAGTGGAAGAGCAAAGAGCAGGAGAGTACGAAAACGAAGTACAGTAAAAAAAAATATACCAGTGTAATGTACAAAAATACGAATAGTATTGCCCAAAACGTCTAATATATGAATATATATATAAATTTGAAGCGTAGGAAGTGTGAGAAAGTGGGTGAGTTAGAGAGAGAGAGAGAGAGAAGTGAAAGAGCAAAGAGTGTGAGACGAGCACGAAAACGAAGTACAGTAAAAAAAAAAAAATCAGTGTAATCGAGAAAAAAAAACAAAATTACAAATCTTCGTGCCTAAGTCGTTAAAAAATACGTGAAAAAAATACAAACTTAAAGCAAGCGAAAGTGCGAAAGAGAGGAAGATGGAAGAGCAAAGAGAGTGAAAAAAATACAAAAACTAAGTAGAGTAGAAAAAAAAATAAGCAGTGGAAGCCAAGAATAAACGAAATTACAAATCGTATTGCCCAAATCGTTCAACGGATGTGAAAAAAAAAACTAAATTGAAGCAAAAGAACGGGAGAGAAAGAGGGAGAGAGTGTGTGTGAGAGAGAGAGAGAGAGAGAGAGAGAGAGAGAGAGAGAGAGAGAGAGAGAGAGAGAGAGAGAGAGAAAGAGAGAGAGAGAAGTGCAAAAAGGAAGCACAGTCATAAAATTAACCAGTGTAATCGAAAAAAATAATTTACTCCGCTTCGTATAGGCCAAATCGAAAGTACGTGAAAAAATATAAAATTAAAGCAAGAGGAAGTAAGAAAGAGAGAGAGAGAGAGAGAGAGAGAGAGAGAGAGAGAGAGAGAGAGAGAGAGAGAGAGAGAGAGAGAGAGAGAGATGGAAGAGCAAAAAGAGTAAAAAAAAAAATACAAAAACCAAGTACAGTCAAAAAAAGTAACCAGTATAATCCAAAAATAAAGGAAATTATAAATCGTGTTGCCAAATCGTCCGAGGCACGTAAAAAAAAACAAACTTGAAACAAGAGAACGAGAGAGGCAGGCAGAGCCAGAGAGAAAGCAGCAGAAGATCAAAGACAAGAAAAAAAAAATACAAAAACAAAGTGCACCCACAAAACTAAGCCGACAAAGAAAAACAAAGCACAACGACAAAGTGTCAACCCAACAAAAAAAAACAACCCTCCAAAGTTCGCGAAAAATACACCCTCCTCTCCCAAATCCCCATCAAAGGAAGACCTACGTGATCTTGAAGAACTACATGTTTAGATAAAAATACAAAAATCCCCGTCGAGAAAGATCGAAGAAAGTCATCGAAATATAGCAAAATTCGGCTAATGAGGAAAGTATAGTGAACGTGCACACACACACACATATACATATACCTATATATATATATATATATATATATATATATATATATATATATATATATATATATATATATATATATACCCAGCGCCGTTCCTAGCCCTTGGGGCACCTGGGGCAAGCTGAAAGAACCCGCCTTTACCGATTCAAATATTTTAATACAAAATTAAACACAAATTACGAAATAATTGTCCACAGACGAAAATAAGTACACAACAGAACTCACACTATACATTTATCATTTGTTAAGGCCTTATATACGCGATTTCGCCGATTTTCGAAGGTACTTTTCTAGACGCGGTTAAAAAAAAATGACGCATATATTGACAACATTTTTTTTACGGATCATTTATGCACATGGTTAAGTATATGTAAAAAAAAATCAGAAATATTAACAAATGGCGGAGATATAACATAATAAAGCAATGTATTTTTTTTTTGCGCGCGCGTTGATGGTGAAAGTTCTCGGCATCGATGTGGGTGTCTGAAAAAAAAAATGAACATATTTATAATTGCATAATGAATGTATCTTCAGTGTGAACCAACAATATTATAAAAAAAAATTATTATAATAAAAATTCGAAACTTAAAATTTTTTTACTCAATATTCTGTCGGTATTTTATTTTTATTTTTTTGTGTCATTGAAATTTTTGTTTCTGTGGTTCACACGATAGGTGATGATACTAAGAATATGTTGTAAAAATTTCAAAGCGATCTGAACCTTCGTTCAAGAGTTAGAACTTTCACAAGGTTGAAAAAAGTGAATCGTGGAAAAACGGCTTTGAAGTTGGCGGTCGGGCGCGCCGCGCGGTATCTATTATACGCTCTAAATGCTGTAACTTTAACAATTTTTGGAATTTTTCAATTCTGTAAAGCTTAAAATATCCCTAACCGTTCAGGCTAATGGAATCAAAAATTAAAAAAAATGAAAAATGAAAAATTTTTCGCGTATATAAGGCTTTAAATGGCTGAAGGGGTTGTAATTTTTCACACATTGGGTTATGTTGGCTCGGTGGCTTAGTGCTTAGTCTGTGTTGTGTTAGGCTTGGCGGTTGAGTTGTGTCGTGTTGTTTTTTTCGCTCAATTCATTTGACAAATCATTCAATTGACGAAGTGTAATTCAATTAATTGGTTTTTTTTTATTACTTGTTTAACACAAATATTCGACGAATTCTCAGTCGGTGAATTATTTTCGACAAATTGTTTTTTTCAACGAATCGTTTTTC
>CAWVQM010000578.1:0-19105 GCA_963932345.1 Ophion ventricosus | reverse complement strand
GTTTGTGCGTGTGTATGTGTGTGTGTCCATAAGAAAAACGAGTTTGTGGTTGAAGCAAGATACGCAGAGACGATATGGATAGAAGAGTCGCGAGCAAGGATTGAGGAAAGGCTTTTAGTCGATATTACATGACTCCTCGAAGGATATTAAATTCTGAGATTTATCTCGACCTCCGCACCCCCGTATTCTCGTTGTAGACCAACCCTTGAGAAGCAGACAGTCTTGTTACTCTTTCTTTCTCTGTTTCTATTACGATGATTGAAGAACATTATGAAGTCTGCTCTTGGCACAAAGAAAAAAAAAGAAACGATAATCATTAAATCGGCGTTAAAATTATTGTCCCATCGCATACTGTGAATTTATCTCAGTGGTCAAGCAAACGTCTTTACAAAAGTGATTATTCATAGAATTTCAGCCTTATTTCGTTCAATTTCAATTTCATTTCGTACAAAATAATGCAAATACGAACCTCAGCTGTATTGTTAAAAGTGATGGAATGTTTAACGAGAAATCTGTGCTTAAGAAAATCCGCAGAACAAGTCATTGATAGAAAAAAATAAGTGAGAATTATTGAAAAGATATATTGAACAAAGCAAAGCCCTGCTTGGAATTTTTATTTAGCGTTTTGCGAATGAGATCGGAAATCGGAGACTTCTGATGAACGGGTCTGCATAAACTTGGTGCCCAAAAAACAGGTCGATTTTCAATTTTTTTTTTTTTATGAGAGTATTGGGATAACGAGGCCAGAATTTTACACACAATCAATACATAGTATCGCCGGGTTTGAGTTTTTTTTCATTGTAAAATATCGATAAACAATGAAGTTATTATTATTTGAAGAAAGTGCCGCCGTTGCTGCATTACCAATCGGCCTAGGTAGTTCTGGCAACTGAGGTGATCTGATATGAAAATTTATATGTAAAAAAAATATTTAAAAAAACAAGCTTTCTTTCAATGTACTAAAAAGTAGAGAATATATTTTATAGCAAGTCACCTACACGTGACTATAAATAAAAGCTTGGGACGCTCAACTTTTTATATGTTTAATAAAATTGATCAATTCACTTTTATTAACCGTATTTAATTTGGCATAATATTAATTAGAGAAATTATTATCACACGTTTATACTGTTTCATGATTTTTATTTAAGAAATCTAAGGTTGTTTTACAGTTAATTAAATACAGTTGATCTTTTGACGGATTTATGTAAATTAAAGATTATATGTCTAAATTTTGAGCGCCCCTAGCTTTTATTGATAGTCATATAGAGGTGACTTGGTGAAAAAATTATTTTCTACTTTTTAGTATCTACATTAAATAATATGGATGATTAGATATCGCTAATTTTACATAAAAAGTTGAAAATGTTATGGATATATTTTTTTTTGTTTTGTTTTTCAAAGTTGAATCATGCTTGTCACCTCTTATATGCATGTTTGCAAAATTTCAGAGCTCTACGTAGTCGGGAAATGGGTGAAATATTGATTTACTGTTTTGCATTTCACAGAGAGTGAAGTTAAATAAAAGCTTATAAAATAGAAAAATGTACTTTTAGTATAATAATAAAACTTTCGTATGACTGGATACTTTTTGGACTTTTTGGAAATTAGAAAATGGCGAGTGGTAACAAAAAAAAGTTCGATTTACGTAAAAAAAATACAACTTTAATCATTTGTTATCAACAAATGGATAAACGTATGAAAAAATCAATCAATCATTGCAAGTTTATCAGACGAATAGATTTTGTGATAAGATTTACTCCATGTCATAAAACATAGTATCGAAAAAAACGCAAAAGAAAGGTCCGCCGTAGCGGAGTGGGCGTTCTGACCTTTCGTAAAAATGGTCATGAATCAGTAAAGTTTTAGAACTTTTACACAACCTTCGTTCGAAATAAAAATGCATACAAATTACTTGGCTATAAAACCGAACAATTTAAAATTATTATTTTTTTATTTCAAGTTTATGCAGACCCCTTAACAATGAATTAGCCAGAATAGAAAATTCAAATGTTCCTGAGCTCGCTGAAAATAAAGATGATGTTGAAGTTTGCATCGTTGGAATACAATGAAAAATCATTCTTTTTGATTGTTAATTTTGTTTGTTTTGTAAATCACTCAAACGTTTTTACGTATTCTTATTAGAGTTTTACGACCTCAAGTTGCAAAAAAAGAAGGCTTTGGTTAAGCATAATAACAAAGAAATGGAAAATGAACGAAAAAATCGTTGCTTTCCAACGATGCAAACTTCAACGTCGGAAACAAAGATTTTTAAGGCCTTAGGCCACTCTAGAGGCCGAAAAAAAGGGTATATTTTGTGATTTTTTTTACCGAAACCAGAAAGTAAATCGGAATTACAAAATAGGGGTTTTATTATATACGTAATTGACTATACAAAATTATTTTTTCACACCGATACATGTCAAAATGGCGTATTTCTAAAACAAAAAGTATAAAATGCCACGAGAAATTCGTCAGAAAATTGTTTATAAAAAAGGAACTATGAAATATAATAAAAAAATCCTACGTAGTGCCTCAGAAAATGTAATTATAAATATACATTTAAAATTTCAAGTGAATCGGTTGAAATTTGTTTGAGTTATGAGTCCGCCCGACTTGAAGATGTAGTTTTGAGATAAACGCGTTTAAAGTTAGTAGAACATCACGACATGAATCAAGAGGGGTTGCGCTAGAATTCGAGTACTTAGAGATTTTTCACACCCATAATCTTTTGGTATATAATTTTATAGGTACTAAGGTACATTTTTAACAAAAAAAAAATCGATTTTTGGAAAATCCTAGAGTAGCCTAAGGCCTTAAGGATATCCCGTCGATATTGGCAAATGCTCCAACATTCTAAAAAAAATAAAAGTTCCGGGGTAATTTACGCACGAGTATATGTCGTGCGCGAGGATCGAGTTGGAGAAAATTAGTTCGTCCTCGAAATAGTCGAGGAAACTCATAGGAGGCCTTCTTCCGCCATTAAAGATACGTTCATAGTTGTCGTGTCGTAGAACCTTCTCCCTTCTGCCCTTGGTCAAATGGACTATCGACACATGCAACAAGCGTGACATTAACCATTTCCGGTTGCTCCACAGCAACTTTGGTCTCAACGTCTCCCTCCTCATGCCCCGGCCCAGATCCATTAACCCGTGATTAGACTATTTTCCCAGTTGAATGTTGGCCTTACCAAAAAAAAGAACGGTTACACCGGAAGCTCGACGATCGAGAAGGTGCCTTCTCGTCCCATTTCTTGTCGCTCGTTGACATAGTCGATTATTAACGCATGGGGAAAGAAAAAATAGGGTCTACCAATGAAAAAAATCCATTAATTGTAAAAGGGTCAGATTCGTGGCTCGTCCGGAGGCGCTTTGTCAGAGCATTAATGGCCGAGGAGAGTAAACATCCCTTCGGAACGTAATATAAAAGTTAATGTGCACTGTGAGAAATTCTATGGCTCACCCTGACACTTTATTTACCCTGATCCCATACGAATTCGAAATTTGAAAAGAAAAACACGTGGCTTCCTTTTTCTCTAAGACACAACAAATATTTCCATAGAACCAAATAAATAATGTTTAAAAATTCTTCTTCAGACTCTTCGAAAGCGTACGTCAATGGAATAAACCGTTGAATGATATTTCTGCACCTCACGTGCAGAAAGAAAACTTTTCTTTTTTTTTAAATTAAACACATTTACGTGAATATTTATATAAACATTTACAAAAGCACTTGAACACAAATTTATTCAACCTTTACGCTCCCTTGGAAACGCTCTACTCTGCGAATGTTTGCTGACGTTGTGTAGTCGTCGCCTTTTTGAGTTTTTTTCTTTTCACTAAGTTTGCTTTCTCGTTTCCATCTGTTTTTTTTAATGCCTTTTTCACTTTCTGTTGCGCCCTCCCTTTTTCCTCTCTTTTCTTCCTCCCCTCCCCTCTCTTTCTCCTTTTTATTCTGTCTCTTTCTGAAGCGCGTTATAACGTAATACGTAACGTCGAGGCCGCTAACTTATATTGCGTCGAGGATTACCACGTCGCTCCTTATCTGCAACGGGCAGGTTTGCCAGAGCAGCATGGAGGACAACCCCTAGGACCTCTTTCCCTCGCTATGGGAAAAGTCCCATGTATGGCACGACGAAGATGAGGCAGCGGGGGCACAAATAATAATAATAATAATAATAAGAAAATAAATAAAATGCACGTAGTCACATCCTGGTCCGGGTTCCTCCTGTGGTGCATGCACATCTTGGTTATGTGGTACAGCGCATATTTCAATTTATTATATCTACCCACGTACCATCCTCGGGAGATCCATCCCGTCTTTTTTCGCCCACCCACCTCTCTTTTTTATTGCAATCCCTGCGGAGACGCGTTCTTTCATATATTAGTATGTAAATTCGCGGTGAAAAGGTGCGCTATGCAAAAATAAACTGCCAGGTACGCGAGCGCCCGCGTGACCAAGCAGATTTCCTTTTTCTGCCTCATACTATTTCTTTTCTTTTCGTTTTTTTTTTTAAATTTAGGAAAGTTTCGAAGTCGAAATATTGCTGTTCTCTCAATATCAGAGATCACTGTATCGCGAACAATCGGATCTCACGCGTTATCGCAGATTTGGGTGGAAATCCCTTGATGGGCTGTTTGAGAAATCGTGGGGGAATTCTAGACTGGTGTTCGATAACGAGGAATGATTGCTACGTTCCTTTGGACTACTGGAGATCAATTTTCTCATCACTTTACTTCGTATCTCTCTCTTTCTCTAGGTCTCTCTTTCTCTGATTCTCTCTTCTGCTCCTTGTTAACTGCGTTAACTCGCTAATAATAACCAATCTCAGAACGATTTCCTCCTGGCTCGACCAATCAGACGACCCGCCCCCATTTCCGTTCTTGATGTTGGCAAACTCCGAGAATACGAATTCCCTTCAATATTAAATCGTACTCAGGGGAATTTCGGTATTGATGTGAACTCCGCTCGGACGAAACATGGAGACTGTTTTGGCCACTCGAGGGGGACTTCGATAGCTGGTCTACGGGAGTACCATAATATCCAGGCCATGCGCACATCGGTAATTGCTCTTTTTTCCATTTCTCATATTCGTTCTTTTTCTTCTTCAATTTTTGTGGATCCCACTAGGAATCTTCTCCTCGAGAATTTCACATGATATGTCGGTCTCTCTCTCTCTCTCTCTCTCTCTCTCGCTCTCGCTCTCGCTCTCGCTCTCGCTCTCGGCTCTCTCTCTCTCGTCTCTCTCTCTCTCTCTCTCTCTCTCTCTCTCTCTCCTCTCATCTCTCTCTCTCTCTCTCCTCTCTCTCTCTCTCTCTCTCTCTCTCTCTCTCTCTCTCTCTCTCTTTCTTTCTTTCTTTCTTTCTTTCTCTCCGATTCTCGCTGTTTCTGTCGCAATCCTCCTGTTTCCTTCGCACATTCGCCTCTTCCGCGTCGCCCTTTCTAGCACGTTCGAGGCTTCGTTCTTCCGACGATTGCATTAGCGATTCCAAATCACCCCGAGGGATCTCCCGCTCCCGATACGATCAACGAAAATACCGGAGATTGTCGAGTGCTCCGGGAAAAGGGCTCTCCTTGAATTTCACAGTGGTACGAGGGAGGCGGCAGGAAGGGGAGGGGCAGACTAGAAGAACAGAAAGGAAAACCAAAGGGGCGGGTAGAGTCGAGGTGAGATCTTGAAAAAAAAAAGAAAAAAGTTCATTGAAGGGTTCCACAAGAGAGGGGTGGGGCAGGAAGGAGGAGGTGAGTTTCGGAGTCGGCGATTCGACACTTTTATCTTTCGCACCGATCTCTCTCTCTCTCTCTCTCTCTCTCTCTCGCCTGCTCTTACTCCTCGGTCATCCTCGGGATTTAATTAAGAGTTTCTACGAAAGACGCGCGACCCTTTTCTGCCAATATTCTCAGTTCACCCCTCCAATGTGTTCATTCGTTTTCACCGGCTTTCTTTTTTTATTCTTCGTCCTTCACTTCGTTCCGTTCTCCTTCAATTTCAGTCACTTCGACGGTTTTTCTGTTGAGCTTTATCCTTGACGTTTTTTTCTTTGTTCTTTTTTTATCAGCCTCTCTCTCTCTCTCTCTCTCTCTCTCTCTCTCTCTCTCTATTTCATCTCTCTTTGTCTCTATTTTTCGATCTCTTTCTTCCACAAGTGGAAGCAGCGGAACATCAAGCCCCATGGAGAGTCGAGAAAACGCAAGAATGAACGAAAGAGGACGAGGGACATGTGCAATGAAAATGGAGAGCAGTCAGTGACGTGTTATTTACGGTCTCGCTGCAATCTCACCTATATTTCTTTCTGCCTCTCTCTCTCGCTCTCTCTCTCTCTCTCTCTCTCTCTGTCTCTCTCCTTCTCCCTTTATCCATTATCCTTTTCCTTCCTGTTTGCCTGACTCTCCTTACTTCTCCTGTGCTTCAAGCATTCAGACGAAATGCTCTTTCGATTTCTAAACGTCCATATACGTATAGATAGAAAGAGAGGAGAGTAAGGGAGGTTGTTCTTAGGCCAACATCCTTTTCTCACCCTTAAAGCGATGAGAATCATTCATCCAAACTTCCCGTCCATTCTGCTTCCAATCCATCTACATTGCACTCTCGTTCTGCTTCCTCCTGTAATCTGCCGACCCTTACCCTAAAAAAGAGCAAGTAAGGCTTACCCTAAACAGTCCAACTATTGGAGTGACCCGAACCTGTAGCAAACATTGCCACAATTCCATCCACTTTCCTGTTTGGAGATTATCGATTATCAACAACTGGTTAAATTTCTTACCGTAAAATCTATTGCCTCTCTACTCCACAAGCTATTGCTTAAAATGTGAACGTATTTCTGCCAGTGCAGAATGAATTTCCGCTCATACGTTTCGATTCGTATTATAAGTGATGAGTCTTGTCTTCGCGACGTCGAAATTCATATTCGCGTCCGCGAGGGCTCGACTTTTCTCGTATCAAGGATCGTGATGTAGACGGATAAGTAACGCATCGCCGACTCATCGGGTATATGAGGTGAGAGAGGTAAGAAAGAAAGGGGGTCGGTAGAGTGATAGTTAGAGAGCACGATTACATCGCTGCTGGATCGATAGTCGTGCACGTATCGCCCTCGTGATATTGCATCCCACGGCCCTCTCCCACTCCTGATATATCGCGAGAACGACCCCTTTGCTACAATGTGCATGATGCATTTTAACCCTATACTATATATGTATATACATATATATATCTGGCATACAATGCTGTCTATAACGCAAAGCTCCGGGAATCCCAACCGCTATTTAATGACTTTGCAAATATCGTGTCTTGCTCGGGCGGAACGCAAAAGCCCGCTCTGCGTACAATTCCACCTCTTCCCTCAACCTCTGAGCCACCTACGTGATCCAGCCCCGTGCCCACTGACGTTTTGCCGTGTACATCGGGTGAGAGGAGAGCAAGGAGGGAGAAGGGGGGAGAGAAGAGCAAAAAAGAGGAAGGAGAGAAAATGAGGGGGTGGCAGGTGGGTGCGAGCGAGAAAGCAACTGGAAACGATGAGCCGCGTCATTAGCACCTTCGTGTGTGTAACAGTCCTCGCCTGTTTGTTCATTGCGAGGGTACACGTCGGCTCATCCATAAAGGTAACCAATGCTCGTGAAGGCACTGTCGGCGGGTGATAAAAAAAATGTAATCCAAAAAAAAAAACAACTGGGAAACGTGTACAAAAATTCTCGTATATGTACTTTTGCGAACAATATTTTACGTTACGCGGCATTTTTCTGATACGCATCACGGGTTTTTCGCCCGAAGTGTTGATTAATTCACACGATACGATAATTGCCAGAAAATGTTGTTTGAAAAATGACCATTCTGCACTTGATCGTGTTAAAAATTTAAAAAAAGAAGTCCTCGCGCATTTTTGTCCGTAAACTCGTGACCATTTCATCCAAGCATCGTTCAGCACTCGTAGTGTCAAAATTATGAATAAAATTTCGTATGCTGAAACACGGGAAGTTTGTAGTATATTTGCATAGCCACTAATCAAAGTAATCAAATTAATTATTATTTGAATATGGGAAATGCGATAGCCGCGGTACTTGACATTGCGTTGCACGGTCAGGGAAAGTTGTTGCAACGGTTTCCCCAGTTGCTCGATGCACGGGCATTAGACGTATACTCATACATTTATATATAAACACACACATACATATATATCACGTTCCAGAGGCGTTGTGTAGAAATAGAGGATGGTTGAGTTGACGGTATTCATGTACCACATTTATACCACGACTGAAATTTAAACTACGCGCTTGCGATGTTCTCCATTGAGTACCAATTCCCAAAAGGACGAGGGGTGGGTGGGAGGGAGGGAGGGAGGGAGGGAGAGAGGGAGAGAGAGAGAGAGAGAGAGAGAGAGAGAGAGAGAGAGAGAGAGAGAGAGGTAGGATTTATCTCTCGAAAAGCTTTACAGCTTATTCGCAACTCTGCTGCCGCGCTCAACACATGTGACTTGGGCGATGCGCCGATGCCAGCGGGCGTTATGATATTGCTGCATTATGCTAATTACGATATGTATACACCGATATATGTACGATACATGACTGCCTTTGTGTACAAATACATATATAGAAATATATATATATATATATATATATATATGTCATGCGCATAAATACAACTCTAGCTAGCTCGTGCGTGGTCAATGGTGCATATCAATGATCGCATACTGACGAGCCTCAGTGAAACAAAATTCAGCAGTGATTGGCCACCGTCAAATTCGATCCTTTCTACTTCCTCGCGGATCAGCTTGTGATATATATATATACAGGGTGGATCAATAACTATAAGCACCTTGGATATCTTCGAAACTATAAGGTTCACAGAAATATTTGCTGAAATGAAATTGCACAGTACGAAAGGAGCCATCCGATAGCGATAATAGTTTTTTTGCAGGTGGAGGTACTTCGGACATTTGAAGGTCAACTCCATTTTTTTAATGGATCGGTATGTTTTTTTTTCTGTATTATGATAGAGGAGCTCAAAACGAGTTCAACGACCTATAACATAAGGTCATTGAAGGTCATAGAAAGTACAGAAAGGCGTTTATCTTACTATAAACGTAGTAATTTTATTTATTACCGAAACTGTAAGTATCATCGCCTTTTTGTACTTTCTATGACCTTCAAAGACCTTATGTTATAGGTCGTTGAATTCGTTTTAAGCTCCTCTTTTATGATACAGAAAAAACATACCGATCCATTTAAAAAAATGGAGTTGACCTTCAAATGTCCGAAGTGCAAAAAAACTATTATGGCTACCGGATGGCCCCTTTCGTACTGTGCAATTTCATATCAGAAAATATTTCTGTGAACCTTATAGTTTCGAAGATATCCAAGGTGCTAATAGTTATTGATCCACCCTGTATATATATATATATATATATATATATATATATATATATATATATATGTCAAGCCAGAAAGAGATCTGTATATCCTTTACAAAATAACAATCGATACGTGCCCCATGCGGATTGGAGCAGCGCTCACGAAGCCCTCGACCTCACTCTGTCGACTCGACTATGCATCGGCGCTACCAGATTGATCAAAGCTGCTTTGGTTATGACGATTCAACGTTTAACGGGTAAACACCCAAGCACGGAATCAGGCGCAAGAGAATGTGCAGTATGTGGGCGCGCGTGTGTACGTACGCCACGAGCTTGTTGCCAAATCCTCCGATTCATTCACGGTCCAATAAACCGATACGATATATCGGTATCGCGTCCTGTACACACGAACGTTTCGCGATAAAATTAAGGACGTGCAGAGTCGCCGAATGAGAATAGGTCACGGATGTATCGTGCAAGGTTTCTCTCATTTGCGAATGATATTCGGAGGATGAATTTACGTTGACGAAGCTGTGCTTATTCATTATTTGGGCGAACTTGTACAGGGTCATTTCACGGTCTTGTCGAAGGTCATCGCAAGATCGTGGTCGAAGGTTTTCCCAGCGAATTGGAAGGTTTATGATCGCGGTATCGTCAAAATAAAGAGAGTTCTGTCAGGAGTCAATTGCGTACAAAAGCCTCCGTCCCTGCGTCGTCTTCGAATCATTACCTGCGTCGAAACTTGGGCCCATCATTATACACCCGAATCTAAACAGGCTAGTATAGAGGGAGGGACGAGAAGGGGAGGGGGGCGGGGGCAGACCCAGTGAAAGTGGGATTTGGGCCCCAGTCTTTGGGCCGCTCAAAAAGCACTAGGAGAGCAATGATTCGAAGACGAGGTGGAGGCCTTTGTAGGGGAACGCGGGGCTAAAAGTGCCGGGGGTCAGTTGTGCACATGGGAATATCTCAAAAATGAAAAGAGATACTGCAGTTTTATGTTGTGTCGCAAAACGTCTAATACTCGTACATCGGCGGTAGCCGTTTTTGTTTAGTTTCGTTGTGGTTTCGACCGCGAGCGCTGCGGTATTGTGTAATCGAGCGCTCTCGCGACACGTGAGTAAATATTTTCGTGCTTATACTTTTTACCCTATTGCCTACCTTTTTAAAAATATGAATGCCGATTTTTCGTTAAAACGATAGTTAATTATATACAAATCGAACGTTATATTGAAATCGGAGTTCTGTTGAATGAATATTTTTTCATTTGATATAAATTGTGTGCACTTGTAACGGGGCTGAAAGTGCCGTTCGCTGGGGGAAGGTTGTGCCGTGGCACAACTAGCCCCCCCAGGTGACCCATTGTTATAGCCTAATTTTTTGGTTGTTAGTTATTTGTAGTTATGGTTACAAATGATTAAAAAATTATAGGGTGTAGACTTAAAGGGGGTGAAATCGGGGTGAAAGTTTGTATGGAAAATAGTACTCCTTGCGTTTACCAATTTGAAACTTGGCAAATATGTTCCTTAGAACGTGTAGAAGTAGGAAGGATTTTTCGAAAATCAGTTGTTAAGGGGGTGAAATAGTGTGTAAAAGTTTGTGTGGAAGATTATATTTCTTGCGTGTATCAAATTGAAACTCGGTATAAATATTCTTGAAAAGAAATAATAAAACGCATATTTCATGATTTTTTTCAACGCCCAATGCGGGGTGCTACTTCTAATGAAGTTTCTATGGGCCAAATTCTATGCGGGCGAAGCCGCGGGCGGAAGCTAGTTGTTTATAAAGGGTTGATTTTAAGAAGCGCCCATTGGGGCTAGTGAATATTATTTGATTCATAAAAATAGTGTCGTAAAAATAACAATATTTTTATTATTTTTTAATCTCGTTTATTGTAGATTATTTTCTAATTATTCATTATTTATTTATTTATTTATTTATCTTTTATTTATTTTTTTATATATTATTTTGTAATTTTATTTATTTTCATTTAAAATGCACACCTTTCGAACGACACAACCGACCCCTTGATCGGCACAACACTCCCCACAGCGGGATCAATGTGCCTCGTAGCCTCGTTCCACTAACTTAAGTCTCAGTCAAAAACTATTGCAAAATTACAAATACATATTCAAAAACTACATAATATTTGTCACTAGATGGTCTACAAATTAAAAATCCTGGATTTCATTTTAATATTTATTTTGAGCAATTACTCAAAATCGGCATTTCTACGCAATTCGCTTTTGACACAAACCTCTTCATTTTACGACGCCGGCGTTACAAACCCTCCAATCCACTGGAACAAATGCATTTCCGAAACAGGAGATTATGTTGAAAAATGATATGTGCTTGACTAATTTATTACACCAAATAAAAAATGTTTAAATATAAAGGCCCGTTTATATTTGATCCACCGTAATGCAAATCCAATTTGCATCCTAAACAATAGCCATTTTAAAGAATAGAATCCGATGCGGTTCTTGATGGATCCCATCGGATTCTGTACATTGCATTTTCCAAACAAAATATACAGATATACAAAATAAATAGATCTTCAAATAATATAAATCGCTGAAAAAAGTAGATCTTAAAAATTAACATTAATTTACATCGGATCACCTCAAATCCACTCTAAATTTGCCATAATATCAAGATACATGAAAACGCTCACGAAGCGTGCAGGTTATGTTTCAACACGCCGAGTTTTTTTCTCGTGACTTTTCACACATTTTTTATTCGAACATGGTAAGAATCATCAAACGGCGTTTATCAGAGTATAATGCAGAATCCAATTGGATCCCAATGAGGACTCCCTATATGTGGTGTTTCTATCGAATCTCTATAAAGATGTGGGTGCATCTTGGGATTCCCCAACAAATTTGTGCAAAATCGCGAAAGTTTTCTTTTCAGAGTTCCAACAAATTTCGCTTGAGAATTTCAAATGAAAATTTCTCAAACGATGTCACTCGGAAAAAAGCGCGGAATCCACTTAAATTTCATTGTGGACTCTCTTCTTGCGGCATCCCTGTCAAATTCCATATAGGGGTGTGGGAGGATCTGGAGGGTGCCCATAACAAATTTCTGCATAGAACCGGTAGAATCTGGCTAATAGATTTTCTGCCCCATGTGCGATCACGAGGAGATGCGTTACGAAAATTTTGGAAACGCAAAGTATGCGTGGGGACCCGCCCAACGTACTTTGCCTCTGCACATGCGTTTTTTTTTAATCAACGTAATACCACGGTGAGACACGGGTTAAAGCTTAATAATTAATAACTCTCGCTCGAGACGAGGGATTTTCGTTGCTGTATTCCCGACGCGAGGCTCGCGCTCTTCATACCCGTTCACATCCCAACCCTCTCGCGACTCGCGTGCCTAGTCATTACGAGCTAATTGAAAATGATGACGACAGCGGCTAGAGATAGAACTCATTTGTTTCTGTGTATGTGTGCATCCAGAGAAAGGAGGAGAGAGGGGGCGAGAGGACGACCACAAAATAACTAAGGGACGAAGAGAGAGAGAGAGAGAGAGGGAGAGAGAGAGAGAGAGAGAGAGAGAGAGAGAAAGGGGGAGGGGGGAGAGTGAGATGCGCCACTCAAGTCGAAACAATGAGAAGCATCATCTCTCGCGCCCGTGTTGCCATGCGCTCCCCTTCGGCTTTTCCCTTCCCCTGGAACGACTGAAAAGCATCGAACCGACGAGAGGAGAGGCTTTTGCACCCTCGGGCCAACCGCGCCAATCCCTTCACCACTCGTCGCACCTCGCGAGCTTCATCCCTCTCCTCGCTTCCTCCTACTTTCGACCCTCTCCTCTTTTCCCTCATCCACCATCTCTTCACTCACGTATCTATATCACATTTCTATGCTCACAACCCCTCATTCGCGTGCACCAATACCACGACTGCGGCCCGCTTTTTTCCACCCTTTTGCTTTGGGCACTCTCTCCCTTTCTCTCTTGCACGTACATATGTGTGCATCTTTGTGATACCAAATTGTATCTGCAATGAAGAGCCCGACTCTGCGGGATACTCTAGGCATTGATGCAGCGGGGATCTTCGCACGCCATTTTTTTTCTCATGCAAACTGCTACAGCGGATCGTTACGAGGATGACTTTTCCTACCGATTATTATTTTTTGTTGTTGTTCAACTCAAGGTGGCTTAGCAAAAAAAGGGAACAACAAACGTGATACAGAAACGATCTATGTGGGAAATTAATTTTGAATACCCTTCCTCGTAATTTTCGAGTACTCTTGTATATTATGTATTTATTAACTTTTGCCCGCGACTTCGTCCGCGTGGACTTTAGGATTTGTTCCAGAGAGGAGATAAACAAAGAGAGAAAAAAGAAGATAGAGTGTCATATTTTTCAGGTACGGTGGGATTCTGACTTACTGAGGTAAGGATTGGTAATTAATGAAATAGTAGCATGAAGGTGCTAAACATCAACTCCAGTATTATACAATGTCATTGTTGTCTATAGAAATATATGGCTTTGCGTATAGCTATACTATGCAGTTGTGTAGACGACATTATATGATTTATGGTCTCCGGCGAGCAAATTTAAGTTTTAAGCACTCGATACTCTCGAACAGCCCACATATAATATAATAGTTGGTAATGATATAGTTTAGTGACTTTTCCTAAACATGGCGCTAAATTTAATTTTTTTTCAATTTTTAACTATAAAACAACATAAATAATGGTGTTATGTCGGGGGGAACCCATCTTTTTTTTTTAAGTCTTATGTTTTAAGTGCGTGGAATCGTGGGGTTCTACACACCCCAAGATTCTACGCACCCATCCGAGGTGCCCTGCGCCCACTCCAATGAACTACACACCCCACGATTCATTTTTTATTCAATTTTTTTTTCTTCGTAAAAAAATCTGGAACCTAAAAAACCGTCTCCCCCCAACATAGCATCATTATTTACACCACAAAAAAAGCGATAAATCGCGAAAAAAACAATCGGAGGCCATTTTCAGGAAAAGTCACTAAACTATATAATTACCTAATAGTTGACCATGCGAGACGCTAATGGTCTCTTAGTGCACCTCTACGTCCGAGGAACATATCTTCCGAATTTAATTGAGATAAAAACAGGGAATTCGATTGTCCCATACAAAGTTCAACACCCCGTTGCACGCCTAATTAGGGGATGTTTTAAACAAGCCCCAAGTACGTGTTTTATTATTCGTTTTGAAGAATATTTATACCAATTTTCAAGTTGAAACACGCAATGAATACAATTATTCATCCAAGCTTTTACATCCCATTTCACCCCTTTAGGTGTTGATTTTCGAAAAAAATACTTTTTTAGTGCACCTTTGCACCTTCTAAGGAATATATCTTTCAAGTTTCATGTTTTTATCTTGAGAGGTTTAGGCTGTGTATTATCTATATGTCAGCCAGTCAGTCAGTCAGTCACGGAACTGTTTTAGATGTGTAGATATAGATATAGATATATGTATATATATTGGGACATTGAATAGGTTCTCGCTGTTTTCCAACAGATGGCGTTACGAGAACTGCGTGCGTATAGTTAAAGATGGTAATTAATCTATAAAGAAGTGCTATAAGTAAGCTTGAAAGTCAGTGTATGCCATTTTGCTGAAGTGTAAACAACATTTTTTTCTCATAGAGTTAAATTTTGAACCAAAAAAAGAGTATTTGCGGGGAAATTTACTACACCAATTTATTTTAAAAGATCTGCAGCTAAATCACACAGAATTCATATTGAGACTTACGGCGACCATGCTCTGTCGAGAACAACATGCAGAGATTGGTTTAGACGCTTAAAAAAAAAATGATTTTGATGTTGAAGATAAAGAACACTCTGGCGCGCCGGAAAAGTTTGAAGACGAAGAATTGGAGGCGTTACTTCATGAAAATTCATGTTAGACGCTAGCTGAACTTGCAGAATCATTAGAAGTTGATCACACAACAGTTTCGAAACGTTTGAAAGTATTAGGAATGATTCAAAAGCAAGGACATTGGGCGCCGTACGGGTTGAAGCCGAGAGACGTCGAACGGCGTCTTTTCGCGTGTGAACAGCTGCTTCAACGGCAGAAAAGGAAAGTTTTTTTGCATCTTATCGTGACTGGTGAAGAAAAATGTATACACTACGATAACCCTAAGCGTAAAAAATTGTGGGGTAAGCCCGGCCATGTATCAATATCGTCGGCAAAGCCGAATATCTATGGTTCCAAGCTATTACTCTGTATTCGGTGGGGTCATCTGGGTGTAGTTTATTATGAACTGCCCGAACCGATCGAAACCATCACGGGAGATTGCTATCGACTACAATTGATGCGTTTGAGCCGAGCATTTAAGGAAAGACGGCCGCGATACGAGCAGAGACGCGACAAAGTGATTTTGCAGCATGACAATGGTCGGACACATGTTGCAAAATCGGTAAAAACCTACTTGGAAATGATTAAATGGGAAGTCCTACTCCACTCGTCGAATTCTGCAGACATTGCCCCTTCCGATTATCACTTGTTCCGATCGATGACACATGGCCTGGCTGAGCAGCACTTCCATTCTTATGAAGATGCCAAAAAATGGGTCGACTCTTGGATAGCCTCGAAAGACATGTCGTTTTTCCAACGTGGATTTAAAATGCTGCCAGAAAGATGGGAAAAAGTAGCGGCTAGCGATGGACAATACTTTCAGTGCTTTATTCAAATTATGAATAAAGCAAGAAATGCAACCTTTCAGGCAATTAACGGATTCTACGCTGGTAGAAGTCTAGGGATTTTGAAGCAATCCATTTATTAAGCCAATTTTTATTTCTACATAAGAACTGAACGGCTCTGTAAAAAGGGCCAATGTCACAGATCAGAGCAAATAGTAATCTCAGGGAGCAATGCCTGGTGAATATGGCCGGTGAGATAGAATATCCTAGTTCTCGCCTTCTAGATTATTCTTGATGGATCCATGAACATGTCGTCTGGCATTGCCATGCTGTAAATATCTGTAGTACTCAATTCTCCGGCTTCCAGACCATTTCTATGGCATTCGGGCGTGAGAAAATTTATTGTTAGGTAAAATTGAATGTTGCTGCCAATTCTTTTTCCGTTTAACACGCATCTTCGTCCAGTAATGCTTCCAATAGCGCGTCTTGATATTTTTTCAGCGATTTTCTATACAGTTTATCAGCCAAAGGAAAATCATGTTTTCCCAACCGTTGAAACCATTTTCTATCGATGCTTATTGATACGGCATGTTCTTTGTAAGCATTCACAAACAAACGGAGGCTTCTAGCTACACTTTTCTTCAGAATGAAATGATTCAGTAACACTTTTCCCAAATAACGTTTATTCGATACCAAAGTAGACAATTTTAATACGATTACTATACAGCACGAGATACGCCATCTATTAAAAATCCGAAAGGTCATAATTGTACACCCAATATATTGAATTGTCTGAAGTACTTTTCAAAAGTAACAGCTTTACTATTCATTTTCAAGCTACCTTATGGTAGTAGTGTCGTCAAGGCGTTTTTATATAGATTTAATTTTTATTTTAAGGACTCATTCAGGACACTATTCAATTATTACTTGCAAATTTTTAAACGGATTCACCGTTCCGTTTTCAAGATACTGGCAATCAAAGATTTCATAGTTTTACACGTGTTCTTATGGAGAGCAGTGGAAAATTTCACATTTCGCGCAATAACTTCGAAACTTTTCTACGGATTTTTTTTAAATTCTTAATTGCAGAGGAACATATGACGAACTGGGTAAAAAAAAAATCATGAATTTTAACCGTCTAATTTCAGAGATATAGCGATTTAGATTAAGCAATATCTAGCGACGCTAGCGCTACGAAGCGACTGGAGCAGACTAGAACTAGATTACAGTAGTGTGCGCATATCCGTATACGCAGAGTATCTACGTATTAGTAGCCGGAATGGATAGTCCGATACAAAAGTGAGCGTTAGGTAAACATTATGTTAGGCATTTTCATCATTACTTTATAAGTTTTTACAACCCGATAAGATGTACAACCTACATTATATGGATATTACGCAATATTTCCGAAGCTTTCATCAATTAATCGGAGAATAAACTTTTTAACGTGACTGTGGCGACACTACTACCTTAACACGAATAATATTTCATCGGACTACTCGTAAGGATTTCACAGTCTGAGTACGAAGTAATTCGAAAAAATGAAAATACACGATGGAATGGTCAAGCAAAAAGTGTACATAAGACGAGAATGAGCTGAACAATTTGCGCGCGGCAGGGGAACAGTGGCGATACGGAAGCCAAAGTCCGACAGTTCTTGCAATGTTAATAACAGTCTTTTATCCCTTACCGGAGGTTGGTGATAGATTGGCCCAGTCTCGGCTACCAAGCCCACCATTTATCTAACGTTTTTTTCACTCGAGCCTCCCTCCGCCTCGGGGCACGATATTCCAAACTCCCCGTGTGGAAGAACTTTCGCTAGATTTCTTCGTTCGAACTCTCGAGTCTTTTCCACGCAACCGTTATACGCGTCAGTTTTTTTTTCACGTTTCATTCCTATCTCATCCTGAGCATTCACAACGGCCACGCAGCGCGACGAGAAAAGCAAGGGAAAAAAAGAAAAACGTAGTGACAGAATGCAAGGACGAACCAATGAATGTAGCAAAGTAAATGACGCAAATGTACGTGAGAGGAAAATAGCCCATACGTTCTCATCTATTGAATTTATTGAGAAATTTGAAAGAATTTATTGAGAAATTGATCCGAGGCTCGCGAGTAAAGCCGTACGTGTAAAGTTCGTTTTTTTTTTATCAATATAGCATGCTTTTATATCTTTTACGTCTTCTGCCACCACTTTTTAACATTTTTTTTCTCGTTCCGCAGTACACTTGCGATTGAAAAACTTTCCACGACCCTTATCGCTCGTTCTTCCTCTTCTCTCTACCCCTCTTTCGCTCTCTTTTCCTTGATCCAACTTGCAGTTCCTGAAACGACCGGACTTGTAGCGGCAAGAAGAGTTTGCGAGAGATATCTTGGGAGATCGAAGACCTATGCGGAGTATCAGAAGAGCAGCTACGACACCGTGATACCCAAGGAAAAGCGGAGAAGACGAAGGGCAGAAAAAGAACAGCGGAAGAGAGAAAGCGAGAGCGAGGGGGAAAAATAGGGGCGGAAAAGAGAGAGAAACTTTTAGGAATGATTCAATCCGAGGGATAACTCGCTTCGTTGCACGGGTCAGCATCTCTCTCGCGTAACGTACTCGTGAAAAAAAATTCTGATAGTGAGTTCCGTCAACATCGATTTTTCCGAGTATTGTCAAAATCTCTGCTCAGGCTGGAAATTGTGATTGCATCAACGGTAATTATTAATTCAAGGGTGAAAAAAATCGATGCAATCTTGAGAATAGCGAGCAATAAAATTGCTGACGATAAATGACTAAAAATCCGAAGTGAATTTGAATTCAAAGTGCCCTTGGGGATTAAATTCTCATGAGACACAGATATCACTCTACGTACGTACTTTTTATTTAATGAGAATGTCGTTTTTTTTTAAGGAAGCAAATACCATCGAACTGCCATAAATAACGAAACAGTTCAATATAAAAATAAAATAATTATTAACCTAGTCTGATCATTTAACTTCCGTAACCACTAATCAGGCTAAACGAAAGATCCGTCGTTGAATTCGTACCGCCGACGTCATAAAAAAATCGAAGCAAAGATAAAAAGAACAATCACGAGTGAGAGGAGTCTGGTAAGGAGCATTCGGTAGCACACTACCCCTTGT
>CAWVQM010000577.1:0-15031 GCA_963932345.1 Ophion ventricosus | reverse complement strand
AAAAAACCGCTCGTTTTTTTTTTTCAAATGCTCATAACTTTTTGATAAATGGGTCGATTAAGATCTTTTTTTTTGTAATTCTTCGTTTTGAAATGTTCTTTATGAAAAAAATTATTTGATAAATATTCAAAGTCATCTTCGACGTGATTTTTTAGTTTCTTTGGAAAAAACGCGATTTTATCAGAGAACGCCATTTTTGATTTTTGATTTTTTTTTTTGTAAAAAAAGTATGATAAATTTAGCATTTTTTTGCCGCCAGACTCATCGTGGTAAGATTTTTCATTCTATTTTTTCTTCTATATTGAAACATTTTTATTCTAAATTTTTCCCACATATAGCTGTTTCCTATCGTGCAATAATGTCCATTAGTAAGTTGTATGGTTTTTTTTCGTAAATAACATTCCAAAACAAGGAATTACAAAAAACGATCTTAATCGCTCCATTTTGAAGAAAGTTATGAGCATTTGAAAAAAAAAAACAAGCGATGATTTCAAAAATTGACTACGTATTTTTGATTGTGTAAAAAAAATTGAAAAAAATCACACAAGCGTTTTAAGATGAGAACAATAACATATTATAAAACGTGATCGATATGGCGTGAAATGCCCCATTATATATGATCGGATAAGGAACCACAGAATAAGTAAAGTCTGGTCGCAGGTGGGGGTGACTACGTATAGGTAAGAGGCTGAGACGAGTAGGTAGATAGGTAATACATGCATGCTGTTGCAGTTGACCCGACGAGAGGTTTTGCAATTTTCAGTGAAAGAAAGTCGGCCAACCAAACTGCTCTTTCCCATTCCTTTCAGTTTCCAATTTATATACGTACGTATATGTACACCCCTAACTGTGTACGTATGTATGCAAATATTGGATGAAGTAAAAAGTTCTGAGCGTTTTTTTTTGCTTTATTTCGACGATGAAATTAACATAGTTAGGATTATCCGATTTAGATCTTATGTCCATTTTGAAGGCAATTTTCATAATTCCGCGATTGAAGAAGTCCTCGTCCCTATTGGTAAAAAAAACTTGACCAGCGCATTTCACAAGCCTCTCTTGAGGCCAGTTTTGTACCATCAAGAAAATGTTGCAAATGCTTGAAAAGGTGATAATCGCTTGGTGCCAGGTCTGCACTATACGGCGGGTGCGATAGAACCTCCCATCCAAGCTCTCGGAGCTTCTGACGCGTCGTTAAAGATGTGTGCGGCCTGGCGTTGTCTTGATGGAACACAACACCCTTCCTATTGGCCAATTCTGGCCGCTTCTGGTCGATTCGCCTGCTTCAATCTGGTCAGTTGTTGACAGTAGAGGTCCGAATTGAGTGTTTGGCCCGATGGGAGCAGCTCATAGTGGATGATTCCCTTCCAATCCCACCAAACACACAGCAAAACCTTCTTGGCCGTTAATCGGGCTTGGCGATCGTTTGGGCCGGCTCACCGCGATTGGACCACGATCTTTTTCCGCTGGTGTTCACGTATGTGACCCCATTTTTCATCGCCAGTCATCATCCGCTTAAAAATGGGGTCGATTTCGTTACGTTTCAGCAAATAATCGCAGGCATCAATTCGGTCCAAAAGGTTCTTTTGCGTCAATTCGTGTGGCACCCATACATCGAGCTTCTTCTTGAGACCAGCCTTATGCAAATGGTTCCAAACGGTTTTCTGGCTAATCTTCAGTTCCTGGGCAATGGAATAAGTGCTCACATGCCGGTCCGACTCGACGATTTCCATGATTTTATCGACATTTTCGACGCGATTGGCCTACCAGAGCGTGCCTCATCTTCGACGTCCATATTACCAGAACGGAATCGTTGTACCCGCCGCTTTGCTGTTGCATTCGATACTGTATTGGCTCCATAAACAGCACAAATTTTTTTGGCCGTCTGCTCCGCCATTTCACCTTGATCGTAGTGGTACTGAAGAATGTATCGAATTTTCTCCATTTTGGAACGCTGTAACACACAACTGGCTTCACCAACACACAAAACTGTCAAAGAACTTTTTTTGAAGCGTAATGTCAGCTTTAAATCGCCGTATAGTATGACCCGATGCGATGCATACATCGTGACACATAGCTCACTAAAGACATCTAGCGGAAAACGCTCAGAACTTTTTACTTCACCCAATATAAAATACACGGCTGAATATCTTCGCCGATTCTTTCGTCTGTCGCTCTCTTCTCTTGCGGGAACCCCAAAAACCCATATATCCATATTGCCGTTGATTTGCTTCTTCGACCAGTCTCACGCATATTGGAATTCCAAGTGCTCGCGATAATAGCTGTCTCCATGTACGCGCAATGTTCCGATTAAGGAGGCGCCGTCACGAACGTCTCAACTTCAGAAGAAAAAAAAATAATTTTCAAGTATATCATAGTTAATGTATCCATATTCACGTATGCAAAGTTTCAGACAAGGTCGCCGACTAAACAAGAGAGATACAAATTATTGAGCTTAGGATTTTCAACACAGGGCTTATGGAAGAGTCACCCTCCTAAAGCTTGTACCAAGTATGATATATTTGCACTCACGCAACAGATACCCGAGCAGAAATCTAATCAGGCTGCCTGAGGATCCATCAGGGCCGGATCAGGGATCAATAAGGCGCCCTGATCAAGTACGCCTGATTTGAGCTAGACAGGGGCCTGAGCAGGGATCAATAAGGCGCCCTGATCAGGCACACCTGATTTGCGCCCGACAGGGGCCTGAGCAGGGATCAATAAGGCGCCCTGATCAGGCACGCCTGATTTGCGCCGTATAGAAGCCTTATCAGGTATCAGTAAGGCGCCCTGATCAGGCACGCCTGATTTGCGCCAGACAGGGGCCTGAGCAGGGATCAATAAGGCGCCCTGATCAGGCACGCATGATTTGCGCCGGACAGGGGCCTGAGCAGGGATCAATAAGGCGCCCTGATCAGGCACGCCTGATTTGCGCCGTATAAAAGCCTCATCAGGTATCAATAAGGCGCCCTGATCAGGCACGCATGATTTGCGCCGGACAGATTGGGCCGGAAAGATTGGGACGGTCATCGCCAAAACCGGAACAAAAACTAAACGATCAAGTCAAGTAAAATAAAAACTTAAACTTTAAAAAAATGTTTTCATATGTTTCATATTTTTAATAACGTTAGTAAACTTGATAACGTGTAACTGCGATGATAATTTAATAAATGTTGATCTATTTTTAAACAAAAAATTAATCAAATGATTGAGCCAGATGACACGCATGTCTCAGGCTGGATGAGGCATCTGATCCGGGCCAGATAAGTTGCTTGATCCGAGCCAGATATAGTGCCTAATCCGAGCCTGGTAAGGTGCCTGATCCGGGCCTGATAAAGCGCCTGATCAGAGCCTGATAAGGTGCCTGATCCGGACCTGAATTTGCAAAAGCGTTACATCCCTGATCAGGGCCGAACTAAATTTGCCTGATCCGGCCCGGATTTGCTATTGTGGCAGCCTGCTCCGGTCCGGATTTCACCCTGAACAAATTTCTGCTCGGGATATTGACGAAAAACTACAATAACGTTGATTAGGTCACGAGGATTCCAAATACAATAAATAAATAAAAAGTTTTGGGTATAACGACTCATGTAACAAGATATTAAAGGTAGTATGTGCACGAACCTCCTTATTAGAAGAAAAAAAAATTGATTGTTTTTTGTATGCTGTAGTATCGACATACAGAATGACGTCCGCGAAAACTCAGCATGCCTTTACCGGCTAGATACAATAGTAATTAATTCACGAAATCAATGCATTTGACCCATACCATATATAGGGAATCCGTGCGGGATCGAACTTTGAGACTAAAATAATAGTAGTTCGCGAATAGATACGAGCTATGCAAAAAGCGATAAATAACAAGAAAACTGTCGCGGTTACGTATGTTGCATACAAAATATAGGTTACGAGATATTTCGAGCAGATATTATCGATTGACTCAACTAATTTTTGCGTTCGCTAGCCTTGTCTGCCATGGCGGGAGAGATGGCATAGATTTGGCAATACCGCATGCCGTCAGCTGTGTTCTTATCCGGGAGGCCGAATCGAGCCGGTCAATTTGAATGCAACGACAAAAGTTCTTCACGCGTGAAATTTGCTCATCAATGATCAATAATTATGGATTGAATATTATATAATGAAGTTTTTATCATTCTTTTTTATCTTTGCGGAGCGTTTTTTGTACTTCACATTGTATGTAAGACCGAAGTTACAATACGCACATTGCACATACACACACACTACAACACACGCTTACACACACGGCAAACAAACACACTTTTGACATTTATCGAAAGCGGCTGAGGACAGCGTTGCCACGTATATTGACAGAATTATGAAATAGGGAACGGTGAGACAACTCAAGTGAAATCTGATTGCTATTTTAATACTTCGCTTTTCAAAATATAATACACACAGTTATCACATACACTTCTCAAATAATTATTTTCCGTATCATGTTTATTATTATACCTAAATGTATTATATCTTGCATTTTTTAGATTCGAAAATTAATAGCTATTCTGTTGACTAGTCAATCCGCTAGTACGAGCTTAATGTTGAAATGTCGAAATACTTGAAGTTCCGAGAGGTTTCACGACCGTGTGAAGATTCGGCAGCAGGGTTGACAACCGTAACATAATTATAATCGATATAACATAATTTTGCCATGCGCACTGTGTAACATAACGCTCGCACTATGTAACGCATATCTACAATAATTTTGTTGGGAGCTGCTGTGTGGAAAAAAAATTAATCGATAACCGCCGTGGCACGATGGAAGTGTGTTCTGGTTTACCTCTTAGAGAGAGAAAGACCCGACTAGAAATTTTGATCAGGGAGCCTGAACACTGATCAGGCCGCTATCATGCTGCGGTCTGAAGTGCCGTAATGCGGCACGCCTGATCGGTGCCGGATACCGACCGGATCGGGGCCGGATACCGACCGGATCGGTGCCGGATACCGACCGGATCGGTGCCGGATACCGACCAGATCGGTGTCGGATACCGACCGGATCGGTGCCGGATACCGACCGGATCGGTGCCGGATACCGACCAGATCGGTGTCGGATACCGACCGGATCGGTGCCGGATACCGACCAGATCGGTGTCGGATACCGACCGGATCGGTGCCGGATACCGACCGGATCGATGCCGGATACCGACCGGATCGGTGAAACCGTTCATTAGTTCATTAGTTACGTAATAAAGACCAGTACGCAAAATTTCGATTTATTGTATTATTGCGCTAAAAAAAATCCCAACATAGGTCTATTTTTTTCTTCCTCTAGAGTGGCATAACTCCTTAAAGACGACAACGATGCCAGTAGTTCACAGCCGTGAAGCTCAGACACCTCGCTCCGCCTTAAACCCTTTTTTTCCTTCGTTTCCGCTCGCCTCTCATTTTTCGACGGACAAAAGACGCCTGTGAGACCACAACCAGGTACAAAAGGATGTACCATACGCCTCTCTTCTTGTCCTTTGCGGTCACGCGCACTTCCGCAGAATGTTCGTACCTTTCACCCAGCAGAGAACGCGCTCCCATTTTTTTTACTGGTGCATCCTCAATCTGTCTTTTCGAGCAAGAAAGATCGCCGAAATTTCGTGACTATGGCTCCTTTGTCAGAGTCAGCGAAGGAGATTAATTGAGTAAAAAAATTTGCTTCAATGAATCATGGAACGATCCGGATGAAATGACAATTCAACCAGATAATATGCCAAATCTAATAGCATAGCATCAAAAAATAATACAACATTAAGAATAATTCGAGAAACTTGCGTTACATCCTAGCCCATATGCAGGATATCTCTTCTCTCGATTATTGTCAGTATCCGCATTTGCCACCACAAGTATATTATATATATATATATATATATATATATATATTAAGGGCTTACATACACCTGAGACGGCTAAAAGTAAGGTTATGTTTAAGAATTTTTTTTGTTTATAAAACTGAATTTTGTCGAACAACCATGATATACATTTTAAAGTATGACATTTTATGTACATTGTTTGAAAATTTGGTTAAAAAATTTTGAACGGTAAAAAAGTTACAATCGTTTTCTTGGGACGTGATTTTGTTGACAGCGTTTGTGGTACCAGAGGTGCCTCTGCCATTTTTTATCTAAAAAAAATATTTGTTTGTTAAAGTAGATAGATAAAACTAGTACTTATCGAGCCGGAAGTTAAAAATTTAATTTTTTCGGGTCATGGAAGTCCTTGTCCCGATTGGTAAAAAACTTGACCAGCTCATTTTCACAAGCCCCTCTTGAGGCCAGTTTTGTACCAACAAGAAAATTTTGCAAATACTTGAAAAGGTGATAATCGCTTGGTGCCAAGTCTGGACTATACGGCGGGTGCGATGGAACCTCCCATCCAAGCTCTCGGAGCTTCTGACGCGTCGTTAAAGATGTGTGCGGCCTGGCGTTGTCTTGATGGAACACAACACCCTTCCTATTGGCCAATTCTGGCCGCTTCTGGTCAATCGCCTGCTTCAATCTGGTCAGTTGTTTACAGTAGAGGTCCGAATTGAGTGTTTGACCCGATGGGAGCAGCTCATAGTGAATGATTCCCTTCCAATCCCACCAAACACACAGCAAAACTTTCTTGGCCGTTAATCCGGGCTTGGCGATCGTTTGGGCCGGCTCACCGCGATTGTACCACGATCTTTTTCGTCTGTTGTTCTCGTATGTGACCCATTTTTCATCGCCAGTCACCATCCGCTTCAAAAATGGCTCGATTTCGTTACGTTTCAGCAAAGAATCGCAGACATCAATTCGATCCAAAAGGTTCTTTTGCGTCAATTCGTGTGGCACCCATACATCGAGCTTCTTCTTGAGACCAGCCTTATGCAAATCGTTCCAAACGGTTTTCTGGCTAATCTTCAGTTGCTGGGCAATGGAATAAGTGCTCACATGCCGGTCCGACTCGACGAATTCCATGATTTTATCGACATTTTCGACGATTGGCCTACCAGAGCGTGAATGTTTTTCTTTTTTTACCTCCATTTTGGAAAGCTGTAACACACAACTGGCTTCACCAAACACAAAACTGTCAAAGAACTTTTTTTCAAGCGTAATGTCACCTTCAAATCGCCGTATAGTATGACCCGATGCGATGTCTACATCGTGAGATACGGCTCACTAAAGACATCTAGCGGAAAACCCTCAGAACTTTTTACTTCACCCAATATCTCCTTGTGTCAAAAAGGATTTTCTTTTATCGTAAATTTTATAGCAACGGTGTAGACGATCGATCCAAAATTTGGAAGGTGCATTCGGTGAATGAGAAAGAATTTACTATATAAATTTGAATCAAATGGTAACACTTCACCAATTGTCCCGAAACTCCTCAAAGAAACTCGTAGCGTTCGAACGAAGCAATTGACGTCTCACAAAATGGACAACTTTGGTAATGAAACCTTGACGTCCTCGAGACCACGAAGGAGAAGAAAAAAGTATGTTCCGATCGAATATCTTTCTGTAAAAAAAAATCGCTAAATCGAAACCCCGAAAATTTCCAAAAACGCACACGTGTCCGGAACAATGCATGGTATACACGTACATAAATATACGTGCAATATAATCATAGAGAAGAGAGCCGTGTGTAAGGGGAATTTAGAATGGGGAAAGGATGGTCAGTAATTTGCATTCGTTATTTGGAAATACGAGAAGAGGGTGGGAGCTGAGTGAGACAGGGTACACATATACAAACAAAAGGGATGGGGGTTACGAGAGCGCGCATAGCGGTTTTGCCCAGCGCGAAAGCAATCCTGCTGAATCGGGCATATACGAAACTGTTTGTCGACGCTGGATGGAAACTAACCGTGCATATATATATATATATATATATATATATATATCCATATATAGCAAAATATAGGAGAAGAGAGAGAGAGAGAAAGAGCGAAGGATTGTGGGGGAGATGGTAGTGGTTGCGGTACCCCCAAAACCCTGTCACGGCGGTAAGAGAAACTTCCCGGTTCTACGTGCGTATATATATATATATATATATATATATATATATGCCCACACACACACAAACACACACACGCACATATATATGAACATAAAGTATGTATGAGGTGGTGACTGCATATATAACACGAGGCATACGCGGCTCCTGTGTTGCCGAATGGAGAAAAGCTTTTAATTCACTGTCCTGCGGGTGCGTCAGAAACTCCAGCATCCCTCAAACTCTCAACGGAAGCACGCAAAAAAAATCTGACATCCCATCGAGTCTTTGCGTTGACATGTTTGTGCGAATGTACGTTATACATATCGTGTAATCATCAGAGAAAGAACAAAACGTTTCACAAAGCTCCGACGTTAATTAATATTGGGTGAAGTAAAAAAGTTTTGAGCGTTTTCCGCTAGATGTCTTTGGTGAGCCATATCTCACGATGTATACATCGCAACGGGTCATACTATACGGCGATTTGAAGGTGACATTACGCTTGAAAAAAAGTTCGTGAACAGTTTTGTGTTTGGTAAAGCCAGTTGTGTGTTAGAGCGTTCCAAAATGAAGGTAAACAATAGAGAAAATTCGATACGTTCTTCGGTACCACTACGACCAAGGTGAGTTTGTGGAGCCAATACAGTATCGAATGCAACAGCAAAGCGGTGGTTCCAACAATTCCGTTCTGGTAATATGGACGTCGAAGATGAGGCACGCTCTGGTAGGCCAATCGTTTGGCCTACCAGTTTGGCTATTAGTTTTTGTTCGTACAGTTGAGAACCGATTTTTCAAGAATATTGAAGGAAAAAGCGTAGCTCTGGAATCGTTGAGAAATGGACCGACCTGTACATGACCTTTTTGGTTGGAAATGATCTTGACCACTTCCCCACTTTATTTGCTCCACGACTTTTGGACCACACTGTATTTATATGTCATGGTAAGTAGTTTTTTTAAATTAGTTTTTATTCGTACAGTTGAGAACCGATTTTTCAAGAATATTGAAGGAAAAAGCGTAGCTCTGGAATCGTTGAGAAATGGACCGACCTGTACATGACCTTTTTGGTTGGATATGATCTTGACCACTTCCCCACTTTATTTGCTCCACGACTTTTGGACCACACTGTATTTATATCTCATGGTAAGTAGTTTTTCAAAATTAGTTTTTATTCGTACAGTTGAGAACCGATTTTTCAAGAATATTGAAGGAAAAAGCGTAGCTCTGGAATCGTTGAGAAATGGACCGACCCGTATATGACCTTTTTGATTGGAAATGATCTTGACCACTTCCCCACTTTATTTGCTCCACGACTTTTGGACCACACTGTATTTATATCTCATGGTAAGTAGTTTTTTTAAATTAGTTTTTGTTCGTACAGTTGACAACCGATTTTTCAAGAATATTGAAGAAAAAAGCGTAGCTCTGGAATCGTTGAGAAATGGACCGACCTGTACATGACCTTTTTGGTTGAAAATGATCTTGACCACTTCCCCACTTTATTTGCTCCACGACTTTTGGACCACACTGTATTTATATCTCATGGTAAGTAGTTTTTTTAAATTAGTTTTTGTTCGTACAGTTGACAACCGATTTTTCAAGAATATTGAAGAAAAAAGCGTAGCTCTGGAATCGTTGAGTAATGGACCGACCTGTACATGACCTTTTTGGTTGAAAATGATCTTGACCACTTCCCCACTTTATTTGCTCCACGACTTTTGGACCACACTGTATTTATATCTCATGGTAAGTAGTTTTTTTAAATTAGTTTTTGTTCGTACAGTTGAGAACCGATTTTTCAAGAATAGTGAAGAAAAAAGCGTAGCTCTGGGATCGTTGAGAAATGGACCGACCCGTATATGACCTTTTTGATTGGAAATGATCTTGACCACTTCCCCACTTTATTTGCTCCACGACTTTTGGACCACACTGTATTTTTATCTCATGGTAAGTAGTTTTTTTAAATTAGTTTTTGTTCGTACAGTGGAGAACCGATTTTTCAAGAATATTGAAGAAAAAAGCGTAGCTCTGGAATCGTTGAGAAATGGACCGACCTGTACATGACCTTTTTGGTTGAAAATGATCTTGACCACTTCCCCACTTTATTTGCTCCACGACTTTTGGACCACACTGTATTTATATGTCATGGTAAGTAGTTTTTTTAAATTAGTTTTTATTCGTACAGTTGAGAACCGATTTTTCAAGAATATTGAAGAAAAAAGCGTAGCTCTGGAATCGTTGAGAAATGGACCGACCTGTACATGACCTTTTTGGTTGAAAATGATCTTGACCACTTCCCCACTTTATTTGCTCCACGACTTTTGGACCACACTGTATTTATATCTCATGGTAAGTAGTTTTTTTAAATTAGTTTTTGTTCGTACAGTTGAGAACCGATTTTTCAAGAATATTGAAGGAAAAAGCGTAGCTCTGGAATCGTTGAGAAATGGACCGACCTGTATATGACCTTTTTGGTTGGAAATGATCTTGGCTATCTCCCCACTTTATTTGCTCCACGACTTTTGAACCACACTGTATTTTTATCTCATGGTAAGTAGTTTTTTTTAATTAGTTTTTGTTCGTACAGTGGAGAACCGATTTTTCAAGAATAGTGAAGGAAAAAGCGTAGCTCTGGAATCGTTGAGAAATGGACCGACCTGTACATGACCTTTTTGGTTGGAAATGATCTTGACCACTTCCCCACTTTATTTGCTCCACGACTTTTGGACCACACTGTATTTATATCTCATGGTAAGTAGTTTTTTTAAATTAGTTTTTGTTCGTACAGTTGAGAACCGATTTTTCAAGAATATTGAAGAAAAAAGCGTAGCTCTGGAATCGTTGAGAAATGGACCGACCTGTATATGACCTTTTTGGTTGGAAATGATCTTGGCTATCTCCCCACTTTATTTGCTCCACGACTTTTGGACCACACTGTATTTTTATCTCATGGTAAGTAGTTTTTTTAAATTAGTTTTTGTTCGTACAGTGGAGAACCGATTTTTCAAGAATAGTGAAGAAAAAAGCGTAGCTCTGGAATCGTTGAGAAATGGACCGACCTGTACATGACCTTTTTGGTTGGAAATGATCTTGACCACTTCCCCACTTTATTTGCTCCACGACTTTTGGACCACACTGTATTTATATCTCATGGTAAGTAGTTTTTTTAAATTAGTTTTTGTTCGTACAGTTGAGAACCGATTTTTCAAGAATATTGAAGAAAAAAGCGTAGCTCTAGAATCGTTGAGAAATGGACCGACCTGGACATGACCTTTTTGGTTGGAAATGATCTTGGCCACTTCCCCACTTTATTTGCTCCACGACTTTTGGACCACACTGTATTTATATCTCATGGTAAGTAGTTTTTTTAAATTAGTTTTTGTTCGTACAGTTGAGAACCGATTTTTCAAGAATATTGAAGAAAAAAGCGTAGCTCTGGAATCGTTGAGAAATGGACCGACCTGTATATGACCTTTTTGGTTGGAAATGATCTTGGCTATCTCCCCACTATATTTGCTCCACGACTTTTGGACCACACCGTATTTACATCTCATGGTAAGTAGTTTTTTTAAATTAGTTTTTGTTCGTACAGTTGAGAACCGATTTTTCAAGAATATTGAAGAAAAAAGCGTAGCTCTGGAATCGTTGAGAAATGGACCGACCTGTATATGACCTTTTTGGTTGGAAATGATCTTGGCTATCTCCCCACTTTATTTGCTCCACGACTTTTGAACCACACTGTATTTTTATCTCATGGTAAGTAGTTTTTTTTAATTAGTTTTTGTTCGTACAGTGGAGAACCGATTTTTCAAGAATAGTGAAGAAAAAAGCGTAGCTCTGGAATCGTTGAGAAATGGACCGACCTGTACATGACCTTTTTGGTTGGAAATGATCTTGGCCACTTCCCCACTTTATTTGCTCCACGACTTTTGGACCACACTGTATTTATATCTCATGGTAAGTAGTTTTTTTAAATTAGTTTTTGTTCGTACAGTTGAGAACCGATTTTTCAAGAATATTGAAGAAAAAAGCGTAGCTCTGGAATCGTTGAGAAATGGACCGACCTGTATATGACCTTTTTGGTTGGAAATGATCTTGGCTATCTCCCCACTTTATTTGCTCCACGACTTTTGGACCACACCGTATTTACATCTCATGGTAAGTAGTTTTTTTAAATTAGTTTTTGTCCGTACAGTTGAGAACCGATTTTTCAAGAATAGTGAAGAAAAAAGCGTAGCTCTCGGATCGTTGAGAAATGGGCCGACCTGTATATGACCTTTTTGATTGGAAATGATCTTGACCACTTCCCCACTTTATTTGCTCCACGACTTTTGGACAACACTGTATTTATATCTGTGTGTGCATATATATATATTTAAATATTTCCGTGATGGACGCACAGCAAGCCGTGAGATATTACAAAAATGTAATTAGTTTTTTTCAGCCTGTTATAACTTATTTCTCCTAGCTCTCATATCGGCGTTTCCAATTTCCCGGCTCCGGATAACAAACTTTCCGACAGATATATACATATCTCGAAGAGAAAGAAAAATCTAACGACGATATTGAAAAATGGGAAGAGCATTTTTTTCCCTCGATCTCCAACGAAACGCAAATATATATATATATATATATATATATATATAATGTAAATAAGTAGTTTTATAAGGCGTGAACTATATGCATAACGAAGTTATCGCGAAGGTTCTAAATCCTCGAGCCTTTGACGTTGTTTAATAAAGCCAAACGCGAAGTCAACGACTACGATAGGCTAGGGGGTAGGTTTTGTGAGAAACTTCTCGCTCGTTGCAACTAGGCAATTTCACCATAACCCGGCCAACCTACCCCACTACCTTATACCACTATAACCCCATTCGCCTACCCTCTCACCGTTCCACCTTTCCTGTACACAACCCACTAGTTAACGAAGTAACGAGCCGTCTACCCACAAGCTTAATCCTAACTACGCTAAGCCGATAGTGGCCTGTATATAAATGGATGCCCACATATATATATATATATGCTGGGAGACATACGGGGTTTGTGTGTGCAGCTGGTTGGAGGAAGGAAGAGGTGCGCGCAACGGATAACGTGCAGAGCAATGTGAGCGCTCAGAGGCCAACTCGGAGGCCCTTATACCAGATATAGACTGCACACAGTGTATAGCTCAAACGTATAGGTCCGTATATAACGTTTCGTTACGCCAAAACCTTTTATATAGACATATCTAGCCCGATATTTTCATACATATATATATATATATATTTATACGTACATACGATAGACTGTATCAGGGTGCAAAGAAGAGGACGAAAGTAAGAACGAGCGTGAGGTTATGTTGCCACGGCAAGGTGAGACGGCCCGAGGGCCTTCAGCGAATTGAGATCGTGCTCTGTATCTTAATCGAATAAGAATTACCTCGAGACTCTTCCGACCGAGCTATATGTATATGAAGAAAAGAAGAAGAAAAAAAAAAAAAGCCGTAATAAGAACGAATGAAAATTGTAACCGGAGAACTCGAAGTTCACCGGGCAAAGTGGTCCATTCGTGTTATGCACCAATGCAATCCTTGCTCTTTTGATTCCTTTCTTTACTCAGCATGACGTTGTTTGACAACAACAAAAAATGTAGCCTCGGAATGTGAAACGCGCTAGATTGGAGCACGATGATCCTTAAGGAGATTCGAACATCACGAGGGGCTAGGTCAATAGCTTCTATGAGCTTAGTGCTGAAGACAAATATACGATTTTTATCGCACATGTTAACCCTGGAACTCATGCATCATTTTTTTTTCTACCTTCTACCAGGTGTACGAGTATGAAATGCGGATTAAAAAAAAACTCGTTAAATTCGGAAGAATGATAAAAAGTGCTTTATTCGAAGTATGCTCAATCGCTTGTTATACATTTTTCCCATCTTTCGGGCAATTTGTGAATACCACGCCAGTAAAAACCTGATGATACTAAACATTCGCCAGGAATGAAACTGGACGATGGGAAAACTCTGTGGGTCGTTCACCCAGAACACATTGAGTCAAGCCTTCGTTTAAGGCCTTAGGCCACTCTGGAGGCCAAAAAAGGGCATATTTTGTGAATTTTTTTCAGCGAAACCATCAAATAAATCGGAATTACAAAATAGGGGTTTTGTTATACCAGGTGTATGAAATGCGGATTTTTTTTTCTAAAAAAAAAACACGTCAAATTCGAAAGAATGATAAAAAGTGCTTTATTCAAAGTATGCTCCATCGCTTGTTATACATTTTTCCCATCTTTCGGGCAATTTGTGAATACCACGCCAGTAAAAATGTTCCCCTTTTGCTGCCGAACCATTCATCGAGCCATTTTTTCACATCTTCGTACGAACCAAAGCGCTTCTCAGCAAGTGCGTGACCCATCGATGCAAACAAGTGGTAATCGAAAGGAGCCGAGTCCGGTGAGTAAGCCACATGGGGTAGAACTTCCCAGCTGAGTACTTCGAACGTGTCGCGAACCGGTTTTACCGTATGTGATGGACCATTGTCATGAAGAAAAATGACTTTGTGTTGCCTCTTTCGGTATTCTGGCCTTTTTTCAAGCAGCGAACGGTTCAAATCGGTGAATTTTTGTTGGTAACGTTTAGTATTAAGCCGTTTCCCCAGGTTTTAACAGCTCATAATAGACCACGCCCCTCTGGTCCCACCAAACACAGAGCATCGTCTTTCTGCCAAAGCGATTCGGTCTTGCGGTCGATGTGGATGGTGAGCCTGGCTCTACCCATGATTTTTTGCGCTTGGCATCTCAAAATAAATCCCACTTTTCATCCCCTTTAACTATACGATGCAAAAACGACTTGCTTTTGTACCGAGCGAGCAAAATGTGCTTTTGCGCTTTTCCATTTGCCTGTCGTTCAACTCATGTGGTAGCCCATCTACCGGTCCCCGTGCGGAAAATTGCAGGGCATCCCTAATAGAATTCGGGGCCTTCAAGGGATTGTTTATGGATTCCACAGTAGGGTTTTCCATAAAAGAGCCGGACCGGGTCCCTATTAGAGAATGGTAGGGTAGTTAGGTTGACTAAAACTATGATCTAAGTACGGAGACCA
>CAWVQM010000576.1:0-18335 GCA_963932345.1 Ophion ventricosus | reverse complement strand
AAAAGTTGTGCAAATTAATTAGTTTTTTGGCTCAGGGCGATGTTAATTGTCCATCGATCTTTACGGTTGTGTTATAATTTTTTTTGAACATTGTTTGGGTTTGTTTGGATCGAAAAGTTGTGCAAATTAATTAGTTTTTTGGCTCAGGGCGATGTTAATTGTCCATTGATCTCTTACGGTCGTGTTATAATTTTTTTTTTGAACATTGCTTGGGTTTGTTTGGATCGAAAAGTTGTGCAAATAATTAGTTTTTTGGCTCAGGGCGATGTTAATTGTCCATTGATCTTTACGGTCGTGTTATAATTTTTTTTTTGAACATTGCTTGGGTTTGTTTGGATCGAAAAGTTGTGCAAATTAATTAGTTTTTTGGCTCAGGGCGATGTTAATTGTCCATTGATCTTTACGGTCGTGTTATAATTTTTTTTTGAACATTGCTTGGGTTTGTTTGGATCGAAAAGTTGTGCAAATTAATCAGGTTTTTGGATACAGGCAATGGTAATTGTCCATCGATTTTCACGATGATGTTACACATTTTCTTCAGGGCTTATATGTGGTTTTCGAAGCCAAAAAAAAGCATATTTATATATATATATAGGGAAAGGAAATTTTGAATCCATTATATTCATATAATATCGACTATTAACCCACCTGGCTGTTTCGAGGACCGGATGGTCCTTTTGAAATGAACTTTATATACATAAATATACTAGTTTCCGCCCTCGGTATCGCCCGCGTAAATTTTGGCTCACATAAAAACATCATTACCAGTTGCAACCGTTTTAGGGGTTGTTTAAAAAAAATTCTAAAATATGCGTTTTATTATTCGTTTGGAAGAATTCTTATACCGATTTTCAGGTTGATACACGTGAGGCACACAATTTTCCATGCAAACTTTTTCATCTCATGTCGTCCTTTTAGGGCTTGATTTTCGAAAAATCCTTTCGTACTTTACCTCTACGCCCCTTAATTTATATATGCCTTAATTTTGACAGATTTTCCAGCAAATTGATTTAATATGAAAAAAATAGAGAAGAACGAACTTAATGTTGGAAATATTGTCCATTGTTTTCTATGACCTTTCGCCATCTCTCAGGTAACATACGAATGCCGTCGCGAAAGAAACTTGCAGGCTTCGAGGCGATAAAGTCATCGACGAATTTACGCACATCGTCCAGCGTTTTCAACTGTTTATCCACTAAGGCGTGGTGCATTGACCGGAACAAATGGTAGTCGGATGAGGCCAAGTCTGGTGGATATGCCGCGTGCGGGAGAAACTTCCCATCCCAAGTTCAAGAGGGTCTTCTGAGTCGCGCGAGCAACGTGAGGTCGAGCGTTGTCATGCAGCAGTATGACTTGCCTGCTTCCTTGTCCCAGTAAATAAGCCTTTTCTGATCAAGTTCTTCGCTCAGTTTGTTCAATTGTCGGCTGTAGGCGTTACGCAGTCACCGTCTCACCAGTTTCCAGGAGTTCGTAATAAAGCACACCCTTCGTATCATGTCCAGGCCGCGGCTGGTCACTAAGATCGAAATCATCACTTCTAAAACGTTTGGTACCAATAATTACACGTTTCATAAGACGCACAAACTTCGGCACCAAGAACACTACAAATTCATTTCCGTGCTTTAGAAGTATTTTTTTCCTTGTTGCAATTCGTATAAAATGCAGTGCCGAGTGTCCCGAGTAGAAATCCTGCTCCGGCTACAAGAAAGGCCTGATCAGGCATCCTGATTTCTTTTTCATGCCTTGATCACGATTTTTTATCAAGCCCTTTTATCATTTTTGTGACACTTTCCCTGACTTCGGTCTGATCAGGGTAAAAAATCAAGGCTTGATCGATGAAAAAGATCAAGGCCTGATCAGGATAGAACATCAAGGCTTGATCAGTGAAAAAAATCAAGGCATGACCAGGATAGAACGTCAAGACTCGATCAGTGAAAAAATCGAGGCCTGACCAGGATAGAACATCAAGGCTTGATTACAGTGCAAAATAAAGGCCTGATCAGTGCAAAAAATCTAAGCCTGATCAGGGCTTTATTTTTCAAGGATTAATTGAATTGAAACATCATCGCCTAGTCAGGATGATGGAATGAACCTCTGCTGTGGATGTCCTATTTATTCCTGAAATAAAAAATACCACGCAAACCCAAAATAGAAAAACACACAAATTACAAATAACGTTGATACTTTATTTTATAAACTAAATAGGAATCTTGTTTATCACAAATTTTTCTTACTACTCTACTTTATCACACTTATATTTTTCTTATTACTCTACTTTATCACATGTTTTGTGAGCCGTAAGTCCAGTTGCTTAACCATCGCCTGAAGCTAGCTGGATCAGGCGAATTGAGGCAAGCCGTAAGTCCACTTGATTGACCATAGCCTGAAGCTAGCTGGATCAGGCGAATTGAGGCAAGCCGTAAGTCCACTTGATTGACCATAGCCGGAAGCTAGCTGGATCAGGCGAATTGAGGCAAGCCGTAAGTAAGTCCACTTGATTGACCATAGCCTGAAGCTAGCTGGATCAGGCAACTGGAGGAAACACTGCATCCAGTTGCCTGACTATCACCTGACACCGACCGGATCAGGCATATTGAGGCATACCTTAAGTAAGGCCTCCGTACTACAACGTGATCAGGCCCGGATCAAATATCAAGCCAGCCTGACAATATTTCTACTCGGGGTGCTGTTTATCAGTTGACATCGTAAACTCTGCTATTCTGAGAGGTTTATGTACACGGAGATAATTAAATGTTAAAAATTACCGTGCAGTAACGGTAACCAGATGACAACCCTGAAACTTCGCTTATCATTACTGAGTAAAACACAAATTTTCCCGAAAATAAAATAAAATTTCTTCTTCAGATAGAAAATTTTACCAGATTTTCGTAGTAAATTTTCACGTGTAACAAAATACGCAAAACTTAAATTTAAAAAAATCTATAATATCAGCGAAATTTTACTGTGCATTTTATTATTTTATGCCTTTGAAAAATGTCTATAAAAAAACGTATCGTCTTTATTAACAGTTATTTTAAGATTTATTATAAAATTTAATGAGTGTTATAGGAAAATGTATTGTGCTCTCGGTAAAAAATTATCGTGCGCGCTACCCTTCTTGTATAGTAAAATTTTCGCTACGTATTTGAAATTTTCTGTAACGTGAGTTAACAAAAAAAACTTGTCGCATACGAATTATTATGCTTTTCTCACTTGTCACCACATTGAAATATATCACGGTAATTTTTACCGTGAAATTCACGAAAAAAATTACTTTTTCATTCTCTCCGTGTAACTCACGTAGACTTGTCGTTCGGTGTTCTGAAACCTTGCGTCCGATCCTTTCGAAAATCACAAAAGACCGCGAAAATATTTCTATTTTTAATATAATTTTAAGCACGAAGAAAAAAAAACTATAAAAATTAAGTCATACAACTGATACTCGAGTAGAAATATTGTCAGGCTGGCCTGATATTTGATCCGGGCCTGATCAAGTTGTAGTACGGAGGCCTTATGTAAGGCATGCCTTTATTTGCCTGATCCGGCCGGTGTCTTCCGATAGTCAGGCAACTGGATCAACGTTCTCCTCCAGTTGCCTGATCCGGCTAGATTCAGGCGCTAGTCAAGCAACCGGACTTACGGCTTACTTCAATTTGCCTGATTCGGCTAGCTTCAGGCGATGGTCAAGCAGTCGGACAGCGTAGGCTACCGAAAAATGGTAAGTTGACTGCGTAGTTTAGTCCAGTGAATGTGATGCCATCGGTGCATATTCAATCAAATCTCTAAGAGAAAGTGTTATTTATTTTCTACATGCATCTACGTGAAAAATGTATTTGATAAATAAAAAATCATATTCAGTTTAAAAATTAAACTATTAGCGTTAATTATAATTTCGTGCCTTTTTCACTTTTGAATACGCGTGGTATTTTTTTATTTCAGGAATAATTAGGACATCCTAAACAGGGCTCCATTACATCACACTGACTAGGCCATGATTTTTCATTTTGATCAAGCCTTACTAAATCAAGCTCTGATCAGGCCTTGATTTTGTACCCTGATTAGGCCTTGATTTTTTACCCTGATCAGGCCGAAATCAGGGAAAGTGTCACAAAAATGATCAGGGCTTGATCAAGAATCCTGATCAAGGCCGGAAAAAAATCAGGTTGCCTGATCAGGCCTTTATTGTAGCCGGAGCAAGATTTCTACTCGGGATATATCTCTACTTGGGATGCTGCGAGAGAGACGAAATATCTCAAGACGAGCGTGTTGCACCGTCAGGACACTTGGTCTCGTTGGTGACGGTGCTGGTGTTGGCGATCGTGGGCACGCGGGACCGCCTTCCTATACCTCCTCAATGAGAATTACGTGCATCCGTTAGTTTCACGAGAGACTCGTTTTCGCCGCGCTTATTTACAACTTACCTCGCTCGCTCGTTCTCGCGCCCATACGTATATCTACGTGTACGGTAAATCTGTCGCGGCGAATCTCGCGCGGATAGTAAAGTTATATATCTCAAAAGGATTACGCATACACACGCCTAAGATATCGTCCCGATCGGCCGTATACGAGCCTGCTCGGAGCTACTCCGATACACATCTCAATTCATTTCTTTTTTTTTTTTTTTTTTTTTTTTTTTTTTTTTTTTTTTTTTTTTTTTTTTTCAAGGGATACATTGGCATTAACAAAATTGCGCAAATTTGCCGGAGCGGAACACAAACCACCTTGAATTTTGAACTTGAAGCTTGAAAAAAACTGTGAAACTAATGAAACTTGAATTTTGAAAATTTCGAAACAAACCTCTGGAAATCTTAATTAACTTAAAAGAAATTAAATTGTTCATTTTATTGCATTGAAGACATTGAAATTGTTCATTTTATTGCATTGAAGATTGCATCGAAACTCGCACTATTGCAATTATTTTCGATTTTCCAATTATTTTCGATTTTCGAATAATTCTCACAACAAAAAAAACTTCTCGAATAATCTCCATGATTCGATAAGTTCTAATTCGTATTATTGTCACAAGACTCCGTGCGAACGAGCTCTCACATACTCGTGATCTATAGTTGGTATAACTTTGTCAACACTAGCAGAAAAAAAAAAATTCGTATTTTTTCATTTCCAGTGTGTCTCCAACGTGATGGGAAACACATTTTCAGTTTGCTCCCCTCGCCCCCATCGTGAGAGCCATCGATGTGGCATTCTCTCGCAGCCACATCTGTTCCGCATCACCTCAAACTTACTCAAAATTTATTTAACTTAGAACAACAATATTGCATGCAAGCAATGCCATTGAACAAAACGATTTTTATCATCCAACGATCCAAATCCTAGCCAGCATAATTTGAACAATTCGCACTGTTAGAATTAATTCGATTTGATGGCAAATTAAATATAATTCGCGGGCTGTTGTATAATGAATTATTTTCAAAATAACTCCACATTTCTACTTTTAGTTCTCATTTGATAATAATATTTCCATAGAAATTTCGTCTCGTGAATAGCATTAATTTTTTTACAAATAAATCACGATTTGCTTATTTTTATTAGCCGATAAAAAAAAATCGTTTTGTGTATCTTTATTTACCGATATAAATAGTACATTATGACACGAGGACGAAAAAAACTTTTTTTAACGAGTGTTAGTTTGCAGTACGAGCCGAAGGCGAGTGTTAAAAGTTTTTTTCGTCGAGTATTATACGAAATTTTATTTCACGCGGTGTGAAAATGGAGTTTTTACGTACGGCGAAGCGTGCGTAAAACGTCCATTATCGTACCGAGTGGAATAAAATATATTTTTCTTAATGATGTTTTTTTTTTTAATGGCTAATAAATGTTTTTTAGCCATTGTCGGCAACAACATTGTGTCGAAATTGTTCGCAATTAATTGTCAATTTTATTATTGACAATTCTAATATAGAAATGTCGGTTTTACGCCTCTTTACTTAAATGCGAAGTTATCGTTCAGCTGTACATGGCCCTCATTACGTTCGAACCATTTCCCGCCTCGTAATTTAACCGACACCAAGAGCTTTGCATAATCTTACGCTAAATGGCAGTTCATTTTACACCAAAGAACCATCGAAGATCGTGAAATAATGAAAGGCTACGATACAAGGAATGATAAAGAGTTCAGTTATTTTCCACGTCTGTACTGAAAACTGTAAAAACTAAGCGAACTAATTAGAAGAGCAATAATTAGATATTTTCATAACAGTTGAAAGGAAATACATAAAACGATCGATTTCCTTTCAACTATTATGAAAATAGTTCATTATCAAATTATTATTATTTTTATTAGTACCAATGTCCATGATTATTTGTGTTTTCTAATATCTATTCAAATATTAATTGAATTACGAAACTATTATAAAAATTAATCTAGTTAATAAAATCCTAAAATCTATTAATCACCTAATTAATTAATTAATCAAATATTGATTAATCGATTGAATTAACTATTATTAAAATATCTAATTATCGTCTAAAAAACAATTATATTTTTGTCAAAACAAAAGCTCGTTTCGACACCAAAATAATTATTTTTTTTTTTTCACTTAACACGAACACAACCGGGACAATCTAGACAATATTTTGAAAAATGTACTAAAGTTTTGGAAAATTTGGAAAGTTTTAAAACTTTGATTTTAGAAAATTCGGAAAGTTTTAAAACTTTGATTTTGGAAAATCTGGAAAGTTTTAAAACTTTGATTTTGGGAAAATCTGGAAAGACACTTGAATTTTCAATGTGAAATTTGAAAAATCTGCAATGTTTTGAAACTTGAATTTTGGAAAATCTTGAAAATTTTGCAACTTGAATTTTCACCTAAAAACTTTAAAAAACTGGAAAGTTTCGAAACTTTGATTTTGAAAAATCCGGAATGTTTTAAAGCTTTGATTTTCAAAAATCCGGAAAGTTTTAAAACTTTGATTTTGGGAAATCTGAAAAGTTTTGACACTTGGATTTTGACCATGAAAGTCGAAAAATCTGGAATGTTTTGAAACTCGAATTTTGTAAAATCTCGAAAATCTTGCAACTTGAATTTTGAACAAGAAGCATGAAAAAAAAAACTCGAAAATGTTGAAACTTCGATTTTGAAAAATCTGGCAAGTTTTGAAACTGTGATTTTGTAAAATCTGCAAAATCTCGTGACTTTGATTTTGGAAAATCTGGCAAGTTTTGACACTTGAATTTTGGCCGTGAATCTTGAAAAATCTGCAATGTTTCGAAGCTCAAATTTTGGAAAATCTTGAAAGTTTTGCAGTTTGAATTTTGAACAAGAAACTTGAAAAATCTCGAATCTTTCGAAGCTCAAATTTTGGAAAATCTTTAAAGTTTTGCAGCTCGAATTTTGAACTAGAAACTCAACGTGACGAAAAAAAAAAAAAAAAACCGAATGCATTAAATTTTTCCCTTTTTTTTTGTCGTTCGACACAAATTACTGTTGCACCAAAAAAGTGCAACGCGCAACTTGACCCACAATCGCCGTCGAACCATCCAACATTGAACGCAATTGGCAATCGTTTTTTTTTTTCTCTCAGTGTTGTTCTTTTTTTCTGTTGTCAATCTACAATGTTCACCCAATGGTCCTATTATCAATGACTCGGTATGACCGGTCTCTCGGATACAATGGTTAGCTTCGCTCGTGAGAACAAGCCTCGATGTCCCTCTCGGTAATTACCGGAAACGATCCTTAATCGTCCGTGTGCGTTGAGATCGCGCTGATGGGCTCACATAAGTTGCGGCGCAAAAACTGCTCGTCGATCGTATATATATATATATATATATATATATATATATATATATATATACTCACCGTGAGTCACTTCAATCGCGCGCGCCAACCAACAACCGAATGGTAATAAGCTCGTCTTCCCAATGACGGACAAACAGACCAAATATAGTCTGATAAGTGAAACAATCCGCTCCCATGGACCGTTCAATGTGACTTTACAAGCATTCTGTTTTTTTTTTAATTACATACCATTGTTAACAAAATATCTAGAGGAAATTAGAACGGCGAGCAACGTTGATGCGAGCTAGTATCCGGATGGGTGATCGCCCAGCCGCGCAGTGGCGCTGACGGAACGAGTGGCAGTTTTAAAAATTGCTTCCGATGGTAACTAAAAGTCAATGAAATTTAGATGGTGATATCAACGCGGCTTTTTTTTTATTTATTTTTTTCTATTGTTTTAGTTTTATTTTTATTTTTCCAAAGTTTTATTCATTTGTTATTTTTTTTTAATATTTGATTTATTTTCTCCAATGTTCTATTTTTTTTATTTTTTTTCTGTTTTATTTATTTTTTTATTGGTTTTTAATTGGTAATTTATTTTTGTTTTTTTATTCGTAATTTTTCATTCTCAATTTATTTGTAATTTTTTATTTACTTTTGATTTTTAATTAAAAAAAAATTCATTTAGTTATAGTGCAATGACAAGTGCGGAGCAGAAGTAAAAGAAATCGCAAAAGTACCGCAAGGGCACACGAAGGAATGTAGGGAATTTTTAAAAAATATCGGAAAGTTGTGTTTATCGTTGTGGTATGACGTAAGGATATAATTGGAGTAGCAAATTTGGGTAATTTTAAATAGTAAAAGAGTGTTGATATTTTTCATTTTTTTTAAATGCTTTATTTATTTTTTCGGTTTTATGTATTTTTTCTGTTTTATTTATTTTTTCTGTTTTATTGATTTTTTCTGTTTTATTTACTTTTTCTGTTTTATTTATTTTTTCTGTTTGATTTGTTTTGTCGATTTTATTTATTTTTAATGTTTTATTTATTTTGTCGGTTTTATTTATTTTTTCTGTTTTATTTATTTTTTCTGCTTGATTTATCTTTTCTGTTTTACTTATTTTTTTCTAATGTTTTATTTATTTTTTTTATTTCTTTTAAATTTTTCATTCATTTAGTTTTTTTTTTTTGGCGGTTGAAAAAAAAATGATATCTTAGGCGCCAGACAGTGGTATTTTCTTTTCTCGACTCTCCGCTATTAAAACGACACTCTTTATCGTAACATTGAATCGCCCAAATTGGATAGCCCTGTAAATCAACTTTAAGAGATGCCGAAACGAGTTTTCGTACTCGCGATTCCATCAATATGCAAAAAACGGGCTACTGTTCTTCGGCCACAATTAATCTTATCTTTTATTGATGGGCCGTATTTGGTAATGGATCGTGATGCTAAAACTGATCATTTTTTTTTTTTTTTTTTTACTCTTCCGATGCTGCGGGGTGATAAAAATGTGACAAATCGTTGTGAAAGCACACTTTTCAAATGTATCCCGATGTGGGCGTTTCGTCCCAAGTAAATTGCTATTCTGTTGCTGCTACAAAAAAAAAAGATCGATAATCTCCCGAAGTTTTCTGAATCTCGTCAAATCATTGCGAAAGCACACTATGCGAAAGTATTTCGATGCGGGCACGTTGCTCAAATTACTCCACTGAAAGTAAAGCGATAACAAAGATTTGCAAAAAATGTAAAATTCCTTCATAACGAATGTTGAGGGAATTTCGTAGATTTTTTTTTTTTTTCGTAGCAAATTTAACAGCAACCGTTCTTCACGCGACCACAAAATTTAATTCCAAGTTTTGAAAAATTCGCAAAAAATTGCGTCGAATACAGAGATTTGGCAACAACTTAATCTGCAATTTTCTGCAAATTGAAATTATTCGTGCATTTGCCTACTTCGATTTTTCCAGAGGATGCGAAGTTTCTAATTTTATTCAATCGACAAAAAAAAAATGATAAAAGATAACAAAAAAAAATCGAAATACGAAGTGTTAAACTGCTAAAAATTTAATTCCAAATTCTGAAAAATTCGCAAAAAATTGCGTCGAATACAGAGATTTGGCAACAACTTAATCTGCAATTTTCTGCAAATTGAAATTATTTGTGCATTTGCCTACTTCGATTTTTCCACAGGATGCGAATTCTCTAATTTTATTCAATTGACAAAAAAAAATGATAACAGATAACAAAAAAAAATCGAAATACGAAGTGTTAAACTGCTAAAAATTTAATTCCAAATTCTGAAAAATTCGCAAAAAATTGCGTCGAATACAGAGATTTGGCAACAACTTAATCTGCAATTTTCTGCAAATTGAAATTATTTGTGCATTTGCCTACTTCGATTTTTCCACAGGATGCGAATTTTCTAATTTTATTCAATTGACAAAAAAAAATGATAAAAGATAACAAAAAAAAATCGAAATACGAAGTGTTAAACTGCTAAAAATTTAATTCCAAATTCTGAAAAATTCGCAAAAAATTGCGTCGAATACAGAGATTTGGCAACAACTTAATCTGCAATTTTCTGCAAATTGAAATTATTTGTGCAATTGCCTACTTCGATTTTTCCAGAGGATGCGAAGTTTCTAATTTTATTCAATCGACAAAAAAAAAATGATAAAAGAGAATTAAAAAGTTCGAAATACGAAGTGCTAAACTGCTAAAAAATTAATTCCAAATTCGGAAAAATTCGTAAAAAATTGCGTCAAATACAGAGATTTGGCAACAACTTAATCTGCAATTTTTTGCAAATTGAAATTATTCGTGCATTTGCCTACTTCGATTTTTCCAGAGGGTGCGAAGTTTCTAATTTTATTCAATCGACAAAAAAAATTATAAAAGATAACAAAAAAAATTCGACATACCAAGTGTTAAACTGCTAAAAATTTAATTCCAAATTCGGAAAAATTCGTAAAAAATTGCGTCAAATACAGAGATTTGGCAACAACTTAATCTGCAATTTTTTGCAAATTTAAATTATTCGTGCATTTGCCTACTTCGATTTTTCCAGAGGATGCGAAGTTTCTAATTTTATTCAATCGACAAAAAAAAATTATAAAAGATAACAAAAAAAATTCGAAATACGAAATGTCAAACTACAAAGAATTTAATCCCAAATTCGAAAAATTCCCAAAACGAAGAAAATAATAAATGCAATTTTCTGCAAATTAAACTCATGTATGCAAGATTTTCCCAAAGGCTGCGAGTTTGTAGTTTTATTCAGGTGCCAAAAAAAAAAACGAAAAAAAAAAAACAATTACAAAAGAGAGAAAAAAAAGTTTCCAAATACAAGATCCGATCGAGGCCCTTCTTCGCGTTGGCTCTCCAACGATTGCAAAGCCTGCAAATTCACTCGTGCAACTCCGTACAATATAAACGACATAATTGCGACGTCTGATTGATTTAAATCGATTCGATCTTAAGTCCAGTGATTCACTTAACGCGTGCAAAAGCGCGAAGGGCGTCAGCCCTTCGCGCTTTTGCATTGCCTCGAGGATTATCAATTGGGCCGCGAGGGGGGGGGGGGGGGGGGGGGATGTGTTTTTCCGCACGAGCTCGTTGCCCAGCGCGCGATTTATTACGATCGTGCATCGCTCGCACGACAGCGACAACGAGAGGAATTATTACAGCAAATTCCCCGGCATTACATACACGAAGATGCCTTATTACGTTGCATTGTAAAAAAAAAAAAAAAAAAAAAAAAAAAGTGGAAAGGGCGTCTTCGGGTGTCGTTGAGGATGGCGTGCACGCTGACTTTCCATCTCCGTGTGGTGCTTGCAGCTCACACGTGGCTGAGGATCGTTACAGCTGCCTCAGGCAGTCGCGTGCCACTGAGGGAATTCCTCAATCGACATCAACCACGACGACACATTGCTCTCAGGGCGAAAAAAAAAACGAATCTTCCCAGCATCCTCGTTCTCGTGCGATATGTTCTTTCTTTTACATTCCACAACTTTGAATTCTCTCTCTCTCTCTCTCTCTCTCTCTCTCTCTCTCTCTCTCTCTCTAAAATTTAAAAGAGTACTGTCGTTTTTTCAAAATAATTTACGTATTGTTCGAAAATGAAAATCTGTCTCAAACTTCGGTTGTCCGAAAATTCACCGTAAATTCGGCTGATTATTTCAATTTTCATTGATCTTACAATAACACTTTATCACGAAATGATGAACAACCCGAGCAGAAATTTGTTCAGGGTGAAATCCGGACCGGATCAGGCTGCCACAATAGCAAATCCGGGCCGGATCAGGCAAATTTAGTCCGGTCCTGATCAGGGATGTAACGCTTTTGCAAAATCAGGTCCGGATCAGGCACCTTATCAGGCTCTGATCAGGCGCTTTATCAGGCCCGGATCAGGCACCTTACTCGGATTAGGCACTATATCTGGCTCGGATCAAGCAACTTATCTGGCCCGGATCAGGTGCCTCATCCTGCCTGAGATATGCGTGTCATCTGGCTCAATCATTTGATTAATTTTTTGTTTAAAAATAGATCAACATTTATTAAATTATTATCGCAGTTTACACGTTATCAAGTTTACTAACGTTATTAAAAATATGAAACATATGAAAATATTTTTTTAAAGTTTAAGTTTTTATTTTACTTGACTTGATCGTTTAGTTTTTGTTCCGGTTTTGGCGATGACCGTCCCAATCTTTCCGGCCCAATCTGTCCGGCGCAAATCATGCGTGCCTGATCAGGGCGCCTTATTGATACCTGATAAGGCTTCTATCCGGCGCAAATCAGGCGTGCCTGATCAGGGCGCCTTATTGATCCCTGCTCAGGCCCCTGTCCGGCGCAAGTCATGCGTGCCTGATCAGGGCGCCTTATTGATACCTGATAAGGCTTCTATCCGGCGCAAATCAGGCGTGCCTGATCAGGGCGCCTTATTGATCCCTGCTCAGGCCCCTGTCCGGCGCAAGTCATGCGTGCCTGATCAGGGCGCCTTATTGATACCTGATAAGGCTTCTATCCGGCGCAAATCAGGCGTGCCTGATCAGGGCGCCTTATTGATCCCTGCTCAGGCCCCTGTCTGGCAGAAATCAGGCCTGCCTGATCAGGGCGCCTCATTGATCCCTGCTCAGGCCCCTGTCCGGCGCAAATCATGCGTGCCTGATCAGGGCGCCTTATTGATCCCTGATCCGGCCCTGATGGATCCTCAGGCAGCCTGATTAGATTTCTGCTCGGGAATCAGAATAACGCAAAATCGTGCAAGTGTCGATACAGAGATTATATATACGTGTGTGTGTGTGTGTGTGTGTGTGTGTGGGTGTGTGTGTGTGTGTGCAAGAGAGCGGAATATAATGTGAGGGGAGTAAGAAAAAAAGTGCATAGTTGTGGCGCACAAACACGCGCGCCCACGGATAGCACACGTGGTGGCGCGCAAACCGCGGCACTTGGGACACAGCGCAATGTGTGCATTGCCTCGGGTGGTCGCGTGCCTCTCGTTGGATTCAGTCATTGATAGCGAAGGCAAAAAGCGTCCTCGGCACACGCTCGAGAAACGGCCAGAGATCGTGAGAGAAAGAGAGAAAAAAGGAGAGAGAGAGAGAGAGAGAGAGAGAGAGAGAGAGAGAGAGAGAGAGAGAGAGAGAGTACTCCGAGCAATGAACAGCGGCTGGCTCTCTATACGGTAGAGTGAGCTCCGACTTTTGAATTCCTACGAATCCCTCAGATTGTAGAAATCAGTATAAATCCCAGACGTATCAATAGGCATAATGATCGATAGCGGCCTCACGTTCAATTACATTATCATCGATCATTATTGACAAATGTACACGTCTTGTAAAACAAGTAGTTTTCATGCCGCACGGCTGTTCCAACTGATCAATGGATTCATTCGTTTCATCTGATTAAAGGAGCTTGGAGCGTTTGCCACAATTCAAATTTTAAACAAAAAAACTAATGAAGAGTACCTCAAAATGAGCCGACATTTTTATTTATTAATAAAACGTATTATTTATTTGAAAAGTACGAATATTTTTATGTTAATATGAGCTACAAACATGAAGCTTACGTGTGGAAGACAATGTCCGATGAATGGCCGGCCTCGTTTCTGTTTGGCAAACGTTCACTCTTTTGACGACATTTTTCAATAACATTTTGGCTACAATTCCGGACTTATTTCATTAATAGCGCGTCCGATTGCTTGCTTGAGCTTCGGAATAGTCTGTGGATCATTGGCATGCAACTTTTCTTTCGGAATAATCCCAAAGAAAGAACGTCCAGTGGCGTAAAAATCGCACGAACTTGGTGGCCAATTCACATCGGCCGCGGCGCGAGATAACACGACCATGAAACTTCGTTTGCAATCATTTCATTTTTTTCGTCGTGAATTTTCACAATTTCTATGCGTTATTGCTGTATATGTTATTGTCCAGATTATAGTGAATCTTTACGAATGTTTTGAATTTTTTTTTTCATCACAAAACACAAGAGCTAAGAAATGATGCAATGTATGTAATTTTCAGTGCGGTTAGATGAGCAAGTAATTAATACGCAATTAATTTGCGGTAATTTTTTTTGGCTATTTAGCACTGCAAATTTCATTGTCTGTCTGTCTGCCTGTCTGTCTGTCTGTCCGTCTGTCCGTTTGGCCGTCTGCCCTCCAGTCCGCCTGTTCGTCTGTCTGTCTGTCTGTCTGTCTGCCTGTCTGTCTGTCTGTCTATCTGTCTGTCTATCTGTCTGTCTGTTTGTCTGTCTGTCTGTCCATCTGTCTATCTGTCCGTCCGTATGTCTTTCTGTCTGTCTGTCTATCCATCTGTCTGCCTGCCTGTCTGTCCGTCCGTCTGTCCGTCTGTCCGTCTGTCAGTCTGTCAGTCTGTCTGTTTGTCTGTCTGTCTGTTTGTCTGTCTGTTTGTCTGTCTGTTTGTCAGTCTGTCTGTCTGTCTGTCTGTCTGTCTGTCTGACTGTCTGTTTGTCTTTCTGTCTGTCTGTCTGTCTGTCTGTCTGTCTGTCTGTCTGTCTGTCTATTTGTCTGTTTGTCTGTTCGTCTGTTTGTCTGTTTGTCTGTCTGTCTGTCTGACTGTCTGTTTGTCTTTCTGTTTGTCTGTCTGTCTGTCTGTCTGTCTGTCTGTCTGTCTGTCTGTCTGCCTCAGATTTTTTTTTCGCTGACTCGGAGTACGAGAATCACTGGGACGATTTTTTCTATTCTCATTAGAGAACTGGGACATCAATCTACGAAGAAGAAAAAAAAGATTGAATTATAATAAAACTAAACAGATGAAGGATAAGTAAAAAAAGAACTTCCGTACATTACGGATATTTGGTCTAAAAATTGTTCGACCCTTATAGGTTCGAAAAGAAATATGAACGAGAATTAATTTATCACTTGTCCTCATCATTGAGGACAAAAAAGAAAAAAGTCTTTGCGAAAATACGTATTATTCGAAAAATCTTGGATCAAAATATTCATGGGCAATCAAATGTACAAATAAGGTTCGCGTAGATCCGAAAAGCTTCGCGCTAACGGTAGAGAGACGAATGTTCGGCCAATGATTCATCATCGTCACCAGATGATTTCGCAATCTTATATAGCGTGCAGAGGAGCCGTGAGCGAAACGACGACTTTTTTTATTTTTTTTTATTTTATTTAGGCTTACATATATATATATATATATATATATATATTTCTTGTCCGCTAAGTATAGAGAGATTAAAATGGCTCGGCGCGAAAATAGGAAGTATCTCGTAAACGAAATGTAAAAAAATGAAGTCATCGCGAATGTTTCGGCGCTAAAAGGCAACGTCGAAGTGACGCCGATAATTGGCTGTGTTCGGATAGTTGTAAAGGCATTCTTTAGACAAGCGAGGCGAGTCGGAAATTATTTGAAGGATCCTCGTACACGAGGAATAAATGAACAGCAAAAAGTATAGAAAAAAAAAAAAGGCATCAAGAAGGAATCTGTTGAACGTGTAGCATGGTACTTTAAGAATATTCTGAATAAAAAATTATCGTGAAATGATGACATTTATTATTATTATAAATAACAACAACGATAATAATAATTATTAATAATACCAAAAATAATTATTATTATCAATTGAAACAATTATTATTGTTAGCAAAAATAATAATTATTATGTTCATTCCGAATGAGAATTCTTGCGGGCTGCACACAATGTGGCAATAATAATAAATCTTGTGATAAATTAATATTTTTTCGAGAATAATAATCATTAGCATTAGACATGATTTTCAGATTTTTTCAAACTAATATACTAAAATACACGCTTCTCTCGTTCAAAAGTATAAATAATCAAAGTGAGGGCTGCAAAAACGAATTTTTTTTTTCGAAAATCTTATCTTCTCGAATAGAAGTTTGTAGGATAAAGATTTAACCCTTTAACAGCTGAGTTAAAGAAACATTGTATAATTTTTGTTGGCACTTGCGTGGTTGTTTCTGACATAGTACCATCAACGTACGATAGGTGGCGCGCGAGTCGTATCGATTTAAAGGTGACATTGCGCTTCGAAAAAAGTTCATTGACAGTTTCGTGTTTGGTGAAGCCAGTTGTGTGTTACAGCGTTCCAAAATGGAGGTAAAAAAAGCGAAAATTCGATACATTCTTCAGTACCACTACGACCAAGGTGAAAAGGCGGAGCAGGCGGCCAAAAAAAATTGTACTGTTTATGGAGCCAATACAGTATCGAATGCAACAGCAAAGCGGTGATTCCAACGATTACGTTCTGGTAATATGGACGTCGAAGATGAGGCACGCTCTGGTAGGCCAATCGTCGAAAAATGTCGATAAAATCATGGAAATCGTCGAGTCGGACCGGCATGTGAGCACTTGTTCCATTGCCCAGGAACTGAAGATTAGCCAGTAAAACCGTTTGGAACCGTTTGCACAAGGCTGGTCTCAAGAAGAAGCTCGATGTATGGGTGCCACACGAATTGACGCAAAAGAACCTTTTGGACCGAATTGATGTCTGCGATTCTTTGCTGAAACGCAACGAAATCGAGCCATTTTTGAAGCGGACGGTGACTGGCGATGAAAAATGGGTCACACACGAGAACAACAGCGGAAAAAGATCGTGGTCCAATCGCGGTGAGCTGGCCCAAACGATCGCCAAGTCCGGATTAACGGCCAAGAAGGTTTTGCTGTGTTTTCGGTGGGATTGGAAGGGAATCATCCACTATGAGCTGCTCCCATCGGGCCAAAAACTCAATTCGGACCTCTACTGTCGACAACTGACCAGATTGAAGCAGGCGATCGACCAGAAGCGGCCAGAATTGGCCAATAGGAAGGATGTTGTGTTCCATCGAGACAACGCCAGGCCGCACACATCTTTAACGACGCGCCAGAAGCTCCGAGAGCTTGGATGGGAGGTTCTATCGCACCCGCCTTACAGTCCAGACCTAACACCAAGCGATTGTCACCTTTTCAAGCATTTGCAAAATTTCCTTGACGGTACAAAACTGCCCTCAAGAGACGCTTGTGAAAATGAGCTGGTCAAGTTTTTTACCAATAGAGACGTGGACTTCTTCAATCGCGGATTTATGAAATTGCCTTCAAAATGGACAAAAGTTATCGAACAGAACGGCGCATATTTGATCCAAATCGGATAATCCTATGTTAATTTCATCGTCGAAATAAAGCGAAAAAAACGCTCAGAACTTTTTGTTTACTTCATCTAATATTATAATGAATAAAAAATATAATAATTTCGAATCAGCAAAAGCAATCCACCGTATATTCCGAATGCCTGAGTTTCTCGATGTGCTTTTCGTGTCAAACGGTGCTATTCTGTAATAACGCGCGTACCAAAGCTCCGCGGTTTGTAGCTGCCAAAAAATTTCCAACGAAGACAGCGACCTGAGTCAGAATCGCAGAGACACGCGCGCAGAGGGTGGCGAGGGCGGGTTGGGGAAGGGGGGGTGGGTGGGTGGTGGTGCCCAATGTGTACATACGTACATGCGCGTGTAAATGTGTATATACGTTTAATACGAAGTGACGACGCGTACGTACATTGCGAAGTATAGATTCATCGTGGTATTTGGGGAAGCTTGGCTCAGGTGGTTGCGTGGCGGCTCGAAATAACATCGCTCGCCCGCGCAAAACCGAGACGAGTTGGGATGCGAATAGTACGCGCCCACCACCTCGGCAGGCCGTGATAATTTTAGATCTCTGTTTTATGCCTGTGCCCATGAGAAAAAGCGCGCTCGCGCGCCCGCCCGCGTTCACCGTCGCGCGAAGAGAACTTTCGTAATAAAGCTCATCTACGTGGTGATGTTTAGAATCGAGGGAAAAGCGAGAAAACCGTGACGCCAATCGATCGCGATTCCCGGCGAGTATGATAAAAGTTACACTTTTTCTTACTCGACGTGGTCGAGCATATCCAAATTGTCGTCGCAACCAACGGCTGGACGAAATTCCGAAACTAACCTTCAACTTATCGTCCTGTGACGAGGAAACTTTTACGAATTACTCGAATCGTGTGAACGACCTCTTGAGTGGGCTTTCGAACTACATTGATCGAATTATTTGGATATCATTGATCGACAAATGTCTCAAGTTCAAATTGATTTTGAACGATTAATC
>CAWVQM010000575.1:0-29515 GCA_963932345.1 Ophion ventricosus | reverse complement strand
ATAAAATAATTGTTGAGATCACAAAAATTACGACTTGTTTTTAGACATTCAATGTTATTATTTATCTTAATTAATGAATAAAAAAATGATTAAATCACAAAAAAATTCTGAAATAAAAAATCATTTCAATACAGAAAAAAAACTAAATGGTAAAAATAAGTCCTTCAGAAAACTAAATGTTCTTATTATCCAGGCCAATAAATTATTTAACCAAAAACGTCTTTAAACCGACTCGTAAATTAAAAGACAATAAAAAAAACGTTGTCTATTTAATACGAACAAATTCTTCAAACGCCCAATATTTTTCCAATTCAGATTAACAAGTCAATTGTTAACATAACAAAAAGGGATTTCCAGTCTAAAAAAATGTTAAAAAGATTAAATATCTTGATAAAAAATGGCGGTAACCCGTTGCGGAATATTCGATAGAAAGGTGACGGAAATTTTACTCGATTGGTTTAATCCAAAGGAGACTTGAAGTTTCGTAAAGAAGATTCCCACATCACCTCGAGTCCTTCTTCTTCTTCTTCTTCCAACTTTCCTGTTTTTCTCGACTCCCGTAGCGGGAATGAAGTTTCCCCAGGGATAATAGTAAACCGCAGGAGCTAAATCAGACTAATCCGAGGCGGCCGGTTTATTCAGCAGGTAGAGAAGCGCCTACCTCTATATACGCGTACACAAATATATACATATATAAATATCCTTTTTCCTTTCCTTATCTCTCGCCTGCTCTGGTCCAACATGCTTTTATACCGCGTTTCACTTTATCTCGGAATAATAAAAAATAAATTTACACACAAAAAAACCGATAAAAATTCTCCCTTGATTTACATGCGTATTACGTCGAGTGTTTTCTTTTTTCTTTATAAATTATTCTCGTCTCCGGTATGATCGTGATTTCCATCTTCTTGAATTGGAATTCGTACCGACGAGATCGTAGCTCTTGAAAAATTCGAGACAATCTTCCCCCTTTCGAAATTCACGGAAATTTGCTCGGTTATTTGATACTGGCGCGCGGTGCAATTATTTTATGATATTGAGAATACGTGTGGAATAAATGGTGAGGGTGCAAGCGATCTTCCATCCTAAGCTGCTTAGACGCCGGTCAATACTCGGATGGGCGAACGCTCAGTCGGGCAACCCTCTGGAGCACTCTGCGGATGGGATCGTAAATTGAACATTGAATATACCAGGTCTGTAAATATGAAACCGGAATTTGCCCATAGATAGCCCTAGCTGTCAATGTAGTTACCGTCAAGTCGCGTCATTGGCGCCATTTGCTTTGTTGACATCTGACAAAGATTTTTAACTCACAACAATACCAGTTTCATACCCCAACATAGTTTGTTATAGCGTTGAACATGTCGAATTTTGGGCCTGGAAGCTACGATTGGCGGACAGCATGTTACCATTTGAAGAAAACTGCTGCAGAATCGCATCGAATACTTTTTGAAGCTTACGGTGAGCATACTCTTGGTAAATCACAGTGCTTTGAGTGGATTAAAAAATTCGAAAGTGGCGATTTTGACGTGAGAAACGAAGAACATCGGAGGCCACCGAAAAAGTTTGAAGACAGCGAATTGCAAGCATTGTTGGATGAGAATGACAATGCAACTGTCAATACTGAACGCTACCGATAACAAATGATCGATTTGAATCAAGCTTTGCGTGAAAAACGACCAGAATATCAAAAAAGGCAACACAAAGTGATTTTGCTTCATGATAATACACCATCACACACAGCAAAACTGGTCGAGGAAACGATTGCGGCGTTTGGTTGGGAAATACTTTCGCATGTGGCTTAATCACCGGACTTGGCTCCGTCTGATTATCACTTATTTGCATCGATGGGAGACGCACTTGCTGAGCAGCGCTTCACTTCTTACGAAAGTGTACGAAAATGGCTCGATGACTGGTTTGCCTCAAAAGAGCAACAGTTTTTTTGGCGTGGCATTCATAAATTGCCAGACAGGTGGGAAAAATGTATAGCTAGCAATGGACAATACTTCCAATAAAATATATTTCATCATTTTCATACAATAAACCTGTATTCTCTATACAAAAATTCCGGTTTCATATTTACATACCTGGTATATGAATACACCGTAATAATTATAAGGTGGGCATCTTTTTTTTAGGATCTTCCGTGCAAATATTTGCGACTGAGAAAAAAATGATTTTCAATAGTTTTTCCTGGTGAATATCATTCGTCACGGAAATGCGCTATATTTTTTTTCGAATAGGACTTGAAAGACCATTAAATATTAAATTTTTCTCGGCTGTAAAATCTCCTTACAAGACCCTTAAAAATACATGGCCATTTTATTATTATTATCTTATAAATATATATAAATATATATATAAAAACATATATATAAATATAGAAAGAGAGAGGCAGAAATCGAGTTCGTTGCGAATACACATGGACCAAGTAATTACACTGTGCAATATACACTTCACAACTTGTAAAAACGATCGAAAAAAAAATACATTAGCGTTCGTTTGATTGAATTGGGACAATTGCTACGATCGCTCAGCAAAAATGCAAAGAGCGTGTCAATTATACATTTCAATCGTTCGTATACTCGTTTAAAACGAAAAAAACTACGTATAAAAACACAAAACATTGGAACGAAAATAAAAAATTTCTGTCGTGACGAGTGAATGTAATTGAATTCCCCGGGCCGTAATAACGAAGTCTTCATTGCTACTTGGCGTTATATTCGTTCTACGCTACACATTCGCACTTTCTTCCTTTCATCCCTAACGAATTAAAATTTTACATTCGCTCCTCTCTATATTGCACCCGATTCGCATCGCCTCTCGCCTCCGCGCTTCATCACCAGTAGGGAGAGAGAGAGAGAAAGAGATTGAGAAAGATAGATAGATAGAGAGAGAGAGAGAGAGAGAGAGAGAGAGAGGCACGAGAGCTGCATCGATCGCTCATCGCAAATCGTTTAATTATTCTATCCGATGGATAGAGTAACGGTAGAGCTTTCAATCCCCCCCTCTCTCTCTCTCGCTCTGGTGGCCCACCCTTCATCCCTCCATACTTCATTCGTTCCCTACCACCCTGGATATCCGCACAGAGTGATTTTTAATCCAAGCCGAGAGCGTTTCCAGCGTTCCAATTGCGTGTCGAAAAACCCAGAACTAAAATCGTAAAGGCTGCGCGTTATTCGCAGAACGTTTGAGAATCCCTTTAATGGACTTTCCGAAAAATCAACACATTGCATGAAAATCGATAACGGTTCCCATTGCCGAGAGAAAACGAGCCGCGTAATACTTTATTTAATCAAAATAAAATAGAAAACCACTTTTACGAGGTGTGAATGCTACAACAATGAATTCTTTGTTTATTGTGCAATGGGCCGCACGTTATCTTGGATACGGAATTCTTCCCGTTAATTAAAATATATGGATGCTTAAAAATGAGTATATTTCTTAGGGATAATAATATAAATTATAATAATTATAATAAAGGTGAAGAAGTGTAATTATAATGAAATCAAAAATAAAATATATAATAAATAATAAAAATAAAAATAACGCAATTACGTAATAAATAAAGCAGTGGAATAATGAATATTATCCTTAGCCTTAAAAATAACAATAATAATTAATACTATTGTGCTGATTATTATTATAGTCATGTATGTATAATAATCAAATAGTAATTATGGGCTGATGTATGTATACAGCAGTATAATAATGTACGTATAATAATGGTAAGGAAGTGTAATAATAATAAAAATAAAATATAAATAAATATTTGTAATTTACTATATAAAACATATAATGAATAAATTTTGTAAAAAAATGTTATAAAAAGTTGTGCAAATAAAACTAGTTTTGATTGATATAAAAAAATTATTGAAAAAAATAAAATAGTAAAGCAGTAGGGTAAGTCGGAGGGAGATGGCCGTAAGGGAGAGATGGCCAATTCAAAAAAAATTCTACAAACACTTGCTAGAAGTTGCTAGCTATCACTCAGTTAACTTCAAGTCGTGCGTACGAAGACGTGCATGCAAAAATATTTTCGAATAAAATACCAAAGTTAAGTAAAATCCAGCTCTTTTCTTTTGTCTAGTATGAAAATTAGCTAAGGAGTTTGTTACAATTTGTGGTTGTGTATTTTTTGAAAAATGATGTGTTTTCAAGAGTTTTTGGCATTGCTTATGAGTCGTGCTTAAACGTCACCTCAAAATAACCACAATGACTCATAAATATTGTCACGTAGCTGGTGTGGCTATCTCTCTCGAAAAATTAGGAGAGATGGCTACATTCGGTCAGGGTGTGATGGCCATAGTATTACTAGCGATGCTTTCATATCTTTTGGACTAGGATAAATATGTTTGTGTTAATTTCAGATACCAAATAAATGCAAAAGAAAAGTATTAGCTACCCGAGGGCATTGGAGCGCAGAGTCGTTAATGGCCGCAATAAAAGCTTTGAAAAATGGTGAAATGTCAATTTATGCAGCTGCTAAAGCCTATCAAATTGAATCAAATCAAAGTGTTCGAAGTGTGGACAAAAAAAGAAAAAGGAACTGAAACGCACAAAATAAATACACGGTGAAAAAGGAGAATCAGTAGAATCGAGTACTGGCCAACACTCCCGTACCACTAAGGCCATCTCTCCCGGACGCTCCGGGAGAGATGACCAGTTGTGATTTTTAAATTTTATTATTTTTAAGGTTGGTCCTATTAGAAGTGATTAGATTTTCGTTGTTTAACCTATAGTAGAACATTCAAAGTTTAATTTTTAAAATAATTACAATCTACCTACATGTAGTTGTATTGGAACTGGACCTTGAAAAGCTATGGCCAACTACCCCGGACTTACCCTATAATAATAATGGAAATAGAAAAAAAAGAATAAAAATAGTAATAATACTTATTATTATTATTAATTATTAATAATAATAAGCAAACACAGTTGCTGTTTTCTCTTCTCTCTACATGTTTTTCATTATTCTTTAAAAAAAAATCCAATATCCTTGAGACCAGTAACCTGTGCATTGTGTACTCAAGTGTTTTGAATATCGTCTCCCTTTCGATAAATTTTCCAGCCCTATTTATTTATCGATCGTTATTTTATTTATATTTTTTGTTAATTAAACGATGAATCTATTTCTCCACATGGGTTAGTTTCGTTAAATATTTATGATACTCGACGAAATTTCCGGAATGATATATGAAGAAGGATGTATATATATATATATATATATATATCGTGTACCATTGAACTTTCCATTAAACCCCCATTGTGAAGAGCGGGATAAAATTTCCCCAGCGGGTGGTTTCGCAGAAGAGCTCGAAATCTTGTGTATACGAAACTGTGTGCAGTTGGCTAAATCATTTTTTTCTTCTCTTCCTTTCAGCATTCGTTTTGTCGTTCGCCGGGGTCAACGGGCAAGCGAGAGAGAACCCACCGATTCCCGTGTCACGATCTTTTCGTTTCTCTTTTCTTTTTTGTTTTTTTTTTTATGTTCTCCACCCTTGCGCGAATAGTCAACGGAGGCAGGCAAAAAGTTCAAGAATCGTATTGTTGACGCTCTCGCGGCACACGTCGGGGGCAAAAGACGCGGTTGGAGGGAAATAAAAAGTGAGGAAGACGATGTGTTACCCCTGGAGGTCTGCTACGTGACTCACTGACGTGATGTCTCCCGACGAAAATCTATATACACGTGTATCACGTATATACAGTGGCGTGCAAAAGTTTCGGGCTACCCAATTTTTTTCAGCAAAGTGATAAAATATCCAATTGCTGAACTCGTTAATCATTGAAAAATTCTTAAGACAGCTGTGTTGTAAATAATAGCGTGATATGTAATTTTTTTTCGTATGATGTATTATTTGTGTACAGCGTCGAACGAATTTCGTCGGTGTGCAAAAGTATCGGGCCGCGATCCCGCCGGGCTTCGTACACACAGTTTGAATTTCCTTTCGTACTAGTTTCAAAACATGCATGACAATGGATAATCAGGATTATTTCTGCCGCGATGGCGAAACACACGAATATTGAGGTCCGTAAAATCGTGTTAACACTTTCTTCAGAAGGAAAGAGTTTTCGCGATATTGCGACTACTTTATCCATTGGAAAAAGTACGGTCAATTCGTATTATTCGTAAATATAAATTAACAAATTCGTTGTTTGACAAAAGTCGAAGTGGCAGACCGCGAAAAACTACGGAATACATTGACAAAATTATAAAAAAAAAGGAAGTGCGTTATAGATTCACGAAAAACTGCAGCAGATATTTCGAGAGAATTACGTAGTGAAAATTGCGCTGACATTAGTCGGACTACAGTATCCCGACGTCTGAAGGCTGTAGAACTGATTGGATGCATTATTGGTATAAAAAAAAACCACTCGTCAGTAAAAATAATCATTGAATTTGAATTTTGCAAAAAAATATCAGCATTGGACAGCACCAGATTGACGGAAAGTTTTTCCGACGACTCCAAATTTCCATTATTCGGAAGTGATGGTCGGAAGTACGCGAGACGTCCAACAGATACCAGATTCAACGTAAGGTATCAAATTTCTACCGTAAAACACGGTGGCGGGAACATTAAGGTTTGGGGAGCATTTTCTGACGACGGCGTTCGTCCACTGATATAAATTCAAGGCAATACAGACCCTACAATGTACAGAAATATATTGCAAGATCATATGCTCCCATTTGCAATGGCAAAAAAATGCCACGTCATTGGATTTTTCAACACGATAACGACCCCAAACATGCTTCACGTCTTGTAAAAGATTTTCTTCAAAGACGAAAAGTACGATTTCTCGACTGGCCATCGCAATCACCGGACTTAAATCCGATTGAGCATTTGTGGCAAGACCTAAAAGATCGTGTTGGAACAAAAAATCACTCTAACAAGACGGAATTGTGGAATAGTTTGAGACATGAGTGGGAAAACTTGCCACAAGAACGGATCTTACACAGTTATTCGAAAACGTACGTCTTCCCTTCTTCGTCCTTGCTAATTAATTCGAGAAAAAGACAAAAAAAGGCATTAGATGTATCGAGGAAAAGATTAACTCACCACCCAGAAGAAACAAGCCACAGGCGATTACGGTCTTGTGGTCCGAGTAACAATGTCCTATGAGTGCGGAGAATGTTCCAGCGAAGATCAGGGCGACCGCTGCCACTTGGAAGGGTGCCGATATTCTGCAATTTGACGTGAGGACGAATATTAAGAAATGAAAGAACGTTATACGTTGTGGTTTTTTTTTTGGAAAGCAATGACACACAATGATTTGGCGTGTCCATAATTATTGGGAATTTATATATATTGGGTGGTTGCGTATGAACCTGCTCGCTGGCAATAGATGGCTGGCAATAGTTAGAATATTTTCTCGAATTATGAGTTGACAATATACTTGACGTTGGGGTTGTAGAACACCTAGAAAAAACCTTGAGTGACATTTATGGGACGCAATAATATCAGAGGTTTTAAGGGGAAAATATACGTAGATGACGAAAAAATAGCAAATTTAGATAATTTTCTTTGGAACGAACAAAGCGGTTGACATTTAGGAAACTTTGGGTACCATTTATTACATAATTAAACTGTTTGAATACATTTTTTTTTATTAGAAAATATGGGAAAATATTGCAAAAATGGTGATGTTATGGCGTCGTCTTCCAGAAAGTTTTCGGCGACAGTTGTCCATTTGTAGGAAATCCAACGACTTCAATATTGATCTGGAAAATATGAGCCAACGATTTTTAGTATTTTCACATCCAAATGCTGAACTTATACCTGAGAAACATTGAAAAAATTGAAAATAAAAATAATTGGACACTTCAGAATGAAAAATGGACAATTTAGACAAAATTTTCTTTCTTTTTTGCAATAAAAAAGTACTTTTGAAAGGTGATTTTCATAAAAAAATAGGTATAACTTCAAAGTAGTATTGTTATTGAGTTGTGTGAACAATTTTAGCACGATCGGTAAATTCGTTTTAAAGTTACGTTTCCAACAGACTTAAAAAATGTATCCGTGCGGAAATTGAGTTCGGGCTTTGATCAGGCCCATCTTAATTTTTCCTAACTTTATTAAGGCCTTTGGCCACTCTGGAATTTTCCAAAAATCGATTATTTTGCATATTTGACACGTTTGGTCCTGCATATTTTGACACGTTTGGTCCTGCGTTGTTCCAACGAAAGCACTGCATGCGTGTTGGTTTAAGGCATCACAGCTCGTCAACTAAACGCATAGTGTAATTATTATATTTAATTGATATCGATAATTATTATGCCACACATTCTTTAGTCAAGCAATTTATACTGATTTACCCCTATAATAAAAAACTCTAGTAGTATTGGGGAAATCGCTAATTGGGAATCTGCAACTAAACCCCTTAAAGGTCCTTACTTGGTTTCCGTACTTAGACCATAGTTTTAGTCAACCTACCTACCCTACCATTCCCTAATAGAGGCCTGGTCCGGCTCTTTTACAGAAAAACCTATTATAGAATCCATAAATAATCAATCGAAGGCCCCGAATTGTATTAGGTATACCCTGCAAATTTTCTGCACGGGTAATTTTTCAGAAAAAAAAACATGTTCAAAGTTCCGAAGTACGAAAACTTAATGATTTCATTGACTTACCATGAGCAATTCTAGCGTTACACTATAGACCTTCAGCTTTTAACATCCTACGTAAAAGAAAAGAAATCGATTTTTTACGCCGATACATGTATTACCCTCCTTAATCGTGTTTGCAATCGTAAGTTTTGTTCGAAATAAATTACGTCTGCGGGAAACTACGCTATGGGCAATACTTTGAATAAACCACATTGTTGACTTAAAAAATCCAAGAATCCCATTTTCAATGTAATACAATGTAAACACTGTTCCACAGAGGTGACTTTTTAATATACAACAAACAATAGTTGAAGTTTCTGAAAGCGATTTTTTGTTGTTGTTGGAATCTTGTTATTCCACATGAGCGGAAATATTCGCTCATATATATATGAAAGTTTGTATAGAAATTGTCCTCGGTCTATTGGGACACTCGCGTGAAATATTGTACAGACGAGAAACGCGTTCCGGAAGTCGTACGGCAGATTAATAGTGTCTAGTCCATTCTCGCAACGCTTGACAAATAGTCATCGTTGCTGAAATTATTAGCATTTCGGGTCTCTCCTAGGGAGAGCTTTTTATACGTCAGCAGTTCTCCCAGTTATGATAGAGAGAGAGAGAGAGAGAGAGAGAGAGAGAGAGAGAGAGAGAGGAGAGATCAATGCATTCCCAAAAACTAGGTCGCTTCATTTCGACCCACGAAGTTTTCATTTTTCCTTATTCTTTCGGCTTTCATCTTTTGTCCATACCGAAACGCACACATAGGTGCAGGGGGAGTTGTCAGGAAAAAGAAATGAAAAAACGAGGCCTTGCGTAAGGTCATTAAGCCTTCGTGGTCACACTTCCAAATTCAATCACGGTGGTCACACTGGGTCGATTCTACCCAGTTAGTTTTCAAAAAAAGTATTGTGACCAAACTATTTGTCCGAAGTGGTTCAAAAAATTACGGAACATGTTTTGAACTTTCTAGATGATGTACGAAAAATTTATTTGTAAAAAAAATGGCAACATGTTAAAAAAAAGCATCAAGAGGTGAAAACGCAAAAAAAGACATTTTTTCGCTCAAAAAATCATAGTTCCGTGAATTTTCAACATATTTACCTAAAATTTGGACGTGATATTCCTTAAATGTGCTACTTTTTGGGAAAAAATAATAGCGTAGAGTAGGTTCCAAAAAAGGTATTTATTCCGGCATGTGAAGAGGGTCGATTTTATGGTATGAGGATACTTCAAACTCCAGGTACGATGGTGAATACAGTCCCATTCGAAGCAGGAAACTATTATATATCAGGTGTAGTAAAAAGAAATCCATTATTTTTGCATGAAATTGAAGGCAAAAATAATGGATTTCTTTTTACTACGCCTAATATTTACGCCAAAAGTTGATCGACGGGTCGATTCTACCCAGTGTGACCACGAAGGGTTAATAGGTTTGACGATAAAAAAAACTGAGGTTCCAGGTACGTGGACCTCGACTAACCCTTCAAATTTAGCCAATCCCTTTATTGCCTAAAATCAATTTTCATCGATGATTTCGATCCTCCCTCTTCTAGTGACTCACCCGATAGATTCGTATAACTTCTTTCTCCAACATCGAGTCTCCTCTCATCCAAGAATTCTGAACCTCTCCCACGCCCGCCCGTTCCATGGTCCCGAAAAAAAAATTTATTTCACGTTCGCATTTCGTGACGTAAACGAGACAAATGGGCGAGGGCAGGGGCAAGTGTACGGTGGTAAGGGCGGACAAAACGGATGTTGAAAGAAATTTCACGGAAGAGGGAACAATATATATGTACGTAAGGGTAGAAAAATTGAGGAAAGACGATTTTTACGTGAGTCCATATTCTCGATACGTTATTTATTCAAGGAAGAAAAATAAAAGTAAGATCCATGGATATTTCCCTTGCCTAGGGAATAAATTATGAAACTGACGTATAGTGTTTACTTTGTGGGGGGTAAAACTTGCTCTTGTATACGGTTCTATACATGTAGATAGATATATTTATACGACTTTGATACTTTTCTGTGCACATGGTTGAATGAATAAATGTCGCATTTTACTTCCATCATGAGTATACGACCCCTATATTGTATATATATATATATATATATATATATATATATACCTTTAATTTTATATATACGTAAGTACCGTGCACAAACAGGGGGTTGAAAAAGAATTCTAAAAGAAAGAGAGAGAGTAGATCGTCTAGTGTACTTTGTACGATACGAGAAGTGCAGCGAAGTTGAGAATAATCAAGAAAAAGGTGTGCGTAGCCACAGAAAGAGGGGCTGTGAAAATAAACATTTTCTCGAGAGTGGCTACCGCTGAATACCGTGTCTCTGCGAAGTGTCGAGAACAAAACCAAGCGAATCTTCGTACCTTCGGTGTAATATCGACTTTTCTCCCTTAAGGTTTTTTTTTACTTCGCGTGCAAACTCCTGCATACAATGTGTGCACGTATATATTGTTTCATTGATGCACAATTTACGAAAAGCTAAGTGAAGATATTTTGTAACTATTCGAGTGGATGTCACAGAGGATGTTTCTGATTAAGGGATCAGTATCAGTCTATTTTTGGAACTTTTCGATTTTCTAAAAACATCAGTTTCGTATACTACATACCTGTGGAAATACGGTAGAGAATATTTTTTAGGTCGGAGTGACCGATAAGGGGCTAAAAAGAGTGATACAATAGTTCAGCGCGCAATCGCCGTATCGAGCGTCCAAAGCTCGCAGAACAGATATCCGAAACCAAAAATCCCAAGAAAGCGAAGCTTCTGAAGAAGCTGAAGGAATAATGTATGGACCAGGCATGGCTGATTGAGGGTAAGAGGCTTTTTTTTAAGTTTTATGTACATTTTTACAAGAGAAACTTTAAACGCGTTTCGCTTTTCGACCTTGTCGGCATGATTTTGAAAAAACTGTTGCACCGATTGGGGTCAAATTTACAGGAATTATTCTATGCATGCATCTCTTCGACCCCTACTAAGGGTATATTCATTAATATTCCATCCTATTTTAAAAAAATTTAAGTTGTAAAAAACAGTCGAAAAATTCAAAAGTGCGCCATTTTGTATTCTTTTTATCGGGGGTGAAAGTTTTTAGTAGGGGTTGTAACTACAACTCCACTTTATAATAAAATATACGACTTTTTGTTTTCAGATGCTCCAAAGTTAAGATTTCGTGTCGACAAGGTGAAAGCAGGGGTAACTTCAGGCAGCCAGATCACCGAGATAATTTTTTTTATGTTATAATTTTTTTTCTTGCATATTGACACTTCTAATTGTATGTATAAAAAGATTAAAATATGGAGATAAACTTTATTATGAAAAAAAAATTTTGAAAATAGGTGCTATAGATGGAGACTGATGCCTTAAAAGTTTGATTAGTGTACGCGTGGAGTACGTCGATTCACAATGAGTGTAGCGTCGGGCTAGTCACGTAGATGGAACGATAAATCGATGGAGTAGATAGAGATGATTAGATGGAGGAGATAAATAGTAGATGACTTGATAGAGATACAGAGTCACGTGATCCATTATTGTGGCCATGCTCGTATATGTATCGAAACATAAAAAGGTAGTAAATAGTAAAAAAATTGAGACACTATATGGGCTATAAAACTTCATGGAAAATAAAAATGGATCTAAAGAAGAGTGACATTTGAATTATATGGGCATACACTATAAATAAAATCTTCTTTTTACCAATTGCAATTGAGATTATTTTTTTTATCAATTTTATATAAAAGAATATACAATTTGTATAACATTTTTCGAAGCAATTATTTAAAAGAATATTGTTTTTTTAACATAATTTTCAAACAAAATTATTGTTTTTTTAATCAATTTTATGAAATTCTTTTTTTAAATTAATTTCAAATAAATGTTTTTTGTCCGTTCCTCCCAAATTTAATTTCCTTTTTTTCATTGATTCTATTCAATATACTTAATTCAAAGTTAATTTAATTTATTCGATTCAATTTAAAAATAATTTTAATTGATTCAATTCTATTTCAATCTAATTGATTCTGTCGAAGTGATTCTATTTTATTCGAGGTTGAATAAAAAGCCCTCTCATTTATTTGCAGAAACAGAACTTCATAGTTTTTATCCCGTCAGTGAGTGACGTCAACAAATCTCGACTTCTACGAAATATCCAACAGTAGAAAAAACAGGTACATTGTTAGAAAAGTAATTTTTTTTTCAAATTTATCTTGTCCTCGTTCACAAAGTCGATTCATTTTCTGCATCTGTAAAAAGAGACAGTAGCATGATGGTCCAGGCTTGCAATGAGTAATGAGAAAGGCGATAATGACACTAATCGTGGATTCGCCCATACTATATAGATATTCTCGGACCTCGTACCTACAATACCTGTCATGGGGACATCTCCTGGATGTAGTAAAGTGATGAGCAGAGGGGTGCGTGCAATGGAAAGGGGGAGGGGTGGCAAACATTAGCGATATATAAGGAGACCGGCAAGAGCGAATATGTGAAAGATACGAGATAGAAGTAGGTTGGGAGGGCGAAGAAGGTGTGGGGGAGGGGGTTTAAACGTAGAGAGGAGAAAGATTACGAGGGGGAAAAGGAAAACCGCGTAGGGGAAGAGGAAAATGATATCATGGATGGAGAAAATAGCTGGCAAAAGGGGGAGAGAAAGAAAGAGAGAGAGAGAGAGAGAGAGAGAGAGAGAGAGAGAGAGAGAGAGAAAGAGAGAGAGAGGGTGAGACTGGAAAGGAAGAAGAGGCTGGGGGTAATACGCGTATTCGTACGTATCGAGGTAAATGGAGCGTAGCGGGTAACGGCGCGTACCTACTCGAGGGTGCATCCTCCCCGCAACTTTCACAACCGCAGCATACACGACAGCAATCGCTACTATATATATATATATATACATACATGTATATGTACGTGTGCATTTTATCTCGTCTACACAGGGTGTCTCTCTATAAGTGCATACGTGAAATAATCCGCAAGCATTTGAGGAGTGCACCGTTGCATCGAAAAAGCTCGAAAGCCCGTAACGACGACACTTCAACCCTAAATTACTTGGCACCCTCCAGACAATGTCATCAGATCCTCGATCTTTGGAATCCATTTAACTTCATTGTCCATTTGAGCTAAAATCTTTAATTTCGCGTTATCCGACGGTTTTTAAAACCACAATAATCATGTGCTATTACTTATGACAATTATCTTGTGACGCAATTTCCCTTCATCGTAATGTGACTTTGATTCGCAAGAATTTTAGTATTGCCTCGGAAACGGTACGTGTAACTATGATTTTTTCTCTCGCCGTTTCTTAATTTAAATATACGAGACGTGTAAATTGAGTAACGAGACTGATTTTTTCATTTTTTTTATTCGAAAAGAATTGAAATTTAATATTGTCTCTCTCAAAATAACTTTTTGGGAACCCACACAGGGCTGGAGACGGTTCTTCCAATCCTCATAGCAGTGCTCGAACTCGAATTCTGGAAAAGCCTTCAGCTGGTAGGTTACGGCCATTTGAATATTTTCGAGTGTTCCAAAATGACATCTCTTGAGGTGATTTTTTCAATCTCGGGTAGAGGAAAAACTGACAAGGACTCAATTCAGGTGAATAAGGAGGCTGAGGAGCCACACGAATTTTTTTACCCCCAAAAACTCGCTTATTGAAATTTCTGTGCGGCAGCAATTTTTTTCATCCCCAATTCATTGGACAAAATCTGATGAACGGTGGTATGAGTCAAATGCAACTCTTCCCCGATCATTGTGACTGTCAACCGACGATCTGAAGGCACAAGATCCCGGATTCTTTCGACATTTTCATTGGTTCTTGAAGATGAAGGCCTTCCGCTGCGTGGTTCATCTTCAATAGACTCTCTTCCTTCTGAAAATGCCTCAAACCACCGAAAAACCCCTCGACAAAACACTGTCTCCGTAGGCCTGCTGAAGTTTTGCGAAAGTTTCCGTTGCACTGTGGCCAAGTCTGAAGCAAAACCTGGTAACATACGATTGCTCGAAATTGATGTCACTCATTTCTAGAACGCACTAGAAAAAAAAAAAACTATTTCACGAAAATAATCGCTACGGACAACCAAATGACTCTAGCGAGTTCAAAGCAATATTTCCTCGAAAATGGTACACCCTATATGTATGTTATATGGTCATGCAAATGCGCACGCGCACACACGTGTATACTAAGAATATAATGGGGGTGTACAACCTCAAGAATACGAAGATGACGACCGTGCACATTGCAGTATATACGTTTGCACACACACACACACATATATATACATACGTCTGTATTATGTTCGTACACATTTTACTGCGCATTCAAGTTTTGATTTCATGGAAATGTTGCGTTCATCTTCCCCCGCGTATGTCGTACGATAAATCGACGAGACCCCGCAGAAGACGAATACGGACAAGCTTCCCAAACCTACATAACCAAAGCTTGCAACGACCCAAAAAGCTATCCATATAAAATAACAATGATGTATGATACATTTCAAACGATTAATTTAAGTCGAGATGAATAATTATTTTCTTCCGCCCTTCCTCTATAGCTTTACTCAAAACCAGACAAATCCAAACAAACCTATCCGTATAAAATGACAATGACGAGTGATAATTTCAAACAATTATTTTAAAGAATTCCTTCTACGAACCCGAATATTTAACAATTAAATGATTTTCTTCTACAATTAAGTGAAAATACATTCTGGCAATTATATACTGGTAAAATTTCAAGCCAAGTTACTGAACTTTTAACAAAAAATTACGGCTTTAAAAATCGTTTAATTTATGCAGCACTTTATAGAGATGACATGCTGGCCACATTTCTGTCTAATAATTTATATACTAAATAAATCTAGATATCAGATATAAATGCGCTAAGGGTGTAAAAGTTCTGAAGATTCCATAACGACAATAAAAACAGCGGCTCACTGAATGTTTAAAGCAAGTATTAAGGCCCTGTGTCACTCGATTCGGCCGGTACAAAAGAACACGATTACAGGTACCCAGTGTTCTCGAAAACGGCTCTACAGAATATCACGAAATTTGCACAGTCGATGACAAATTAATAGACGAACAACGGCTATCTCCGCGATTTTCCCGATTTTGAAAAAAATAAAACAGTTTCTCTTACCACACGAGGCCCCTAGCTAAAGTAAAGAAAAAAAAAAATGGCACACGCGATCGACTAACGAAGAGATAGCGGTTGTTCCCGAAGTGAAAACGAACATTTTGACACCTCAACCGTTTCATTCCAGCAAGTAATTACGGAAATCATTGGGTAGCTACACATTATAGGTAATCGTCAAGAATTTTACCCAAAATTCGCGTGACGATTGTCTAGTTCAGTTCTCGCGAATTCCGGCGAGGGCTCAGAGCTATCGTTCTGTCGCGTCGATATCAAATACCGACGGCTGCTGTTTGAGCTCGATAAAGCAGGGATCACACAGACCTTCTGTAGTGTATCCTCGACGTAACCACGCATTCGTTGACGATGGAAATTTGGCGACTTGTTTGTGTGAACCCGGTTTCGCGCTCAAGATGTGACAGCCAATATCGCGCTGTCGGAGTATAATTTTTAAAAGTTATAAATAAATTTTTAATGATGGTGTGTAGTGTTGGGATAGTGTGTGGGTTACCAAAGTTCGGCGAAATGCATGTGTTTACGTGTATTCATGGGCCGGGACCACCGATTCTCCGGAGGAATTTAAGGTTAGGTTAGGTAAGGTTAAGGTCTAGCAATCTCCATTGCTAGAGAATTCGGCCCTCGTAGCACTTTCCGAGGATAAAAACCGACGGAGAAAAAAATGCCGAATATATTTGCTTAAACAAATAATATTAATTGTACTCTTTCACCACTCTCTTAACGAGTGAGTCTCCAGCGATCCCTGTCGCGCGAGAATTTGGCCGAAGTCGAATTCCATCAGCAGATCACACTTGCATAGTTAAGATGCCGATAAAATTTTTTTACAATTATTTGACAACAGTTAGGAGCCAGAACTCTTTTCGAATACATCAAACAATACAAATACTATAGTATCCTATCCACAAAGTACCTAGAACTAACGCCTATCCATCAGCAGATCACACTTGCATAGTTAAGATGCCGATATATTTTTTTTACAATTATTTGACAACAGTTAGGAGCCAGAACTCTTTTCGAATACATCAAACAATACAAATACTATAGTATCCTACCCCGAAAGTACCTAGAACTAACGCCTATCCATCAGCAGATCACACTTGCATAGTTAAGATGCCGATAAAATTTATTTACAATTATTTGACAACAGTTAGGAGCCAGAACTCTTTTCGAATACATCAAACAATACTAATACTATAGTATCCTACCCAGAAAGTACCTAGAACTAACGCCTATCCATCAGCAGATTACACTTGCATAGTTAAGATGCCGATAAAATTTTTTTACAATTATTTGACAACAGTTAGGAGCCAGAACTCTTTTCGAATACATCAAACAATACAAATACTATAGTATCCTACCGCGAAAGTACATAGAACTAACGCCTATCCATCAGCAGATCACACTTGCATAGTTAAGATGCCGATAAATTTTTTTTATAATTATTTGACAACAGTTAGGAGCCAGAACTCTTTTCGAATACATCAAACAATACAAATACTATAGTAATCTACCCACAAAGTACCTAGAACTAACGCCTATCCATCAGCAGATCACACTTGCCTAGTTAAGATGCCGATATAATTTTTTTACAATTATTTGACAACAGTTAGGAGCCAGAACTCTTTTCGAATACATCAAACAATACAAATACTATAGTATCCTACCCCGAAAGTACCTAGAACTAACGCCTATCCATCAGCAGATCACACTTGCATAGTTAAGATGCCGATAAAATTTATTTACAATTATTTGACAACAGTTAGGAGCCAGAACTCTTTTCGAATACATCAAACAATACTAATACTATAGTATCCTACCCAGAAAGTACCTAGAACTAACGCCTATCCATCAGCAGATCACACTTGCATAGTTAAGATGCCGATAAAATTTATTTACAATTATTTGACAACAGTTAGGAGCCAGAACTCTTTTCGAATACATCAAACAATACTAATACTATAGTATCCTACCCAGAAAGTACCTAGAACTAACGCCTATCCATCAGCAGATCACACTTGCATAGTTAAGATGCCGATAAAATTTTTTTACAATTATTTGACAACAGTTAGGAGCCAGAACTCTTTTCGAATACATCAAACAATACAAATACTATAGTATCCTACCCAGAAAGTACCTAGAACTAACGCCTATCCATCAGCAGATCACACTTGCATAGTTAAGATGCCGATAAATTTTTTTTATAATTATTTGACAACAGTTAGGAGCCAGAACTCTTTTCGAATACATCAAACAATACAAATACTATAGTAATCTACCCACAAAGTACCTAGAACTAACGCCTATCCATCAGCAGATCACACTTGCCTAGTTAAGATGCCGATATAATTTTTTTACAATTATTTGACAACAGTTAGGAGCCAGAACTCTTTTCGAATACATCAAACAATACAAATACTATAGTATCCTACCCCGAAAGTACCTAGAACTAACGCCTATCCATCAGCAGATCACACTTGCATAGTTAAGATGCCGATAAAATTTATTTACAATTATTTGACAACAGTTAGGAGCCAGAACTCTTTTCGAATACATCAAACAATACTAATACTATAGTATCCTACCCAGAAAGTACCTAGAACTAACGCCTATCCATCAGCAGATCACACTTGCATAGTTAAGATGCCGATAAAATTTATTTACAATTATTTGACAACAGTTAGGAGCCAGAACTCTTTTCGAATACATCAAACAATACTAATACTATAGTATCCTACCCAGAAAGTACCTAGAACTAACGCCTATCCATCAGCAGATCACACTTGCATAGTTAAGATGCCGATAAAATTTTTTTACAATTATTTGACAACAGTTAGGAGCCAGAACTCTTTTCGAATACATCAAACAATACAAATACTATAGTATCCTACCCAGAAAGTACCTAGAACTAACGCCTATCCATCAGCAGATCACACTTGCATAGTTAAGATGCCGATATAATTTTTTTACAATTATTTGACAACAGTTAGGAGCCAGAACTCTTTTCGAATACATCAAACAATACAAATACTATAGTATCCTACCCACAAAGTACCTAGAACTAACGCCTATCCATCAGCAGATCACACTTGCATAGTTAAGATGCCGATATATTTTTTTTACAATTATTTGACAACAGTTAGGAGCCAGAACTCTTTTCGAATACATCAAACAATACAAATACTATAGTATCCTACCCCGAAAGTACCTAGAACTAACGCCTATCCATCAGCAGATCACACTTGCATAGTTAAGATGCCGATAAAATTTATTTACAATTATTTGACAACAGTTAGGAGCCAGAACTCTTTTCGAATACATCAAACAATACTAATACTATAGTATCCTACCCAGAAAGTACCTAGAACTAACGCCTATCCATCAGCAGATCACACTTGCATAGTTAAGATGCCGATAAAATTTTTTTACAATTATTTGACAACAGTTAGGAGCCAGAACTCTTTTCGAATACATCAAACAATACAAATACTATAGTATCCTACCCAGAAAGTACCTAGAACTAACGCCTATCCATCAGCAGATCACACTTGCATAGTTAAGATGCCGATATAATTTTTTTACAATTATTTGACAACAGTTAGGAGCCAGAACTCTTTTCGAATACATCAAACAATACAAATACTATAGTATCCTACCCACAAAGTACCTAGAACTAACGCCTATCCATCAGCAGATCACACTTGCATAGTTAAGATGCCGATATATTTTTTTTACAATTATTTGACAACAGTTAGGAGCCAGAACTCTTTTCGAATACATCAAACAATACAAATACTATAGTATCCTACCCCGAAAGTACCTAGAACTAACGCCTATCCATCAGCAGATCACACTTGCATAGTTAAGATGCCGATAAAATTTATTTACAATTATTTGACAACAGTTAGGAGCCAGAACTCTTTTCGAATACATCAAACAATACTAATACTATAGTATCCTACCCAGAAAGTACCTAGAACTAACGCCTATCCATCAGCAGATCACACTTGCATAGTTAAGATGCCGATAAAATTTTTTTACAATTATTTGACAACAGTTAGGAGCCAGAACTCTTTTCGAATACATCAAACAATACAAATACTATAGTATCCTACCGCGAAAGTACATAGAACTAACGCCTATCCATCAGCAGATCACACTTGCATAGTTAAGATGCCGATAAAATTTATTTACAATTATTTGACAACAGTTAGGAGCCAGAACTCTTTTCGAATACATCAAACAATACAAATACTATAGTAATCTACCCACAAAGTACCTAGAACTAACGCCTATCCATCAGCAGATCACACTTGCCTAGTTAAGATGCCGATATAATTTTTTTACAATTATTTGACAACAGTTAGGAGCCAGAACTCTTTTCGAATACATCAAACAATACAAATACTATAGTATCCTACCCCGAAAGTACCTAGAACTAACGCCTATCCATCAGCAGATCACACTTGCATAGTTAAGATGCCGATAAAATTTATTTACAATTATTTGACAACAGTTAGGAGCCAGAACTCTTTTCGAATACATCAAACAATACTAATACTATAGTATCCTACCCAGAAAGTACCTAGAACTAACGCCTATCCATCAGCAGATCACACTTGCATAGTTAAGATGCCGAAAAAATTTATTTACAATTATTTGACAACAGTTAGGAGCTAGAACTCTTTTCGAATACATCAAACAATACTAATACTATAGTATCCTACCCAGAAAGTACCTAGAACTAACGCCTATCCATCAGCAGATCACACTTGCATAGTTAAGATGCCGATATAATTTTTTTACAATTATTTGACAACAGTTAGGAGCCAGAACTCTTTTCGAATACATCAAACAATACTAATACTATAGTATCCTACCCAGAAAGTACCTAGAACTAACGCCTATCCATCAGCAGATCACACTTGCATAGTTAAGATGCCGATAAAATTTTTTTACAATTATTTGACAACAGTTAGGAGCCAGAACTCTTTTCGAATACATCAAACAATACAAATACTATAGTATCCTACCGCGAAAATACATAGAACTAACGCCTATCCATCAGCAGATCACACTTGCATAGTTAAGATGCCGATAAAATTTTTTTATAATTATTTGACAACAGTTAGGAGCCAGAACTCTTTTCGAATACATCAAACAATACAAATACTATAGTAATCTACCCACAAAGTACCTAGAACTAACGCCTATCCATCAGCAGATCACACTTGCCTAGTTAAGATGCCGATATAATTTTTTTACAATTATTTGACAACAGTTAGGAGCCAGAACTCTTTTCGAATACATCAAACAATACAAATACTATAGTATCCTACCCACAAAGTACCTAGAACTAACGCCTATCCATCAGCAGATCACACTTGCATAGTTAAGATGCCGATATAATTTTTTCACAATTATTTGACAACAGTTAGGAGCCAGAACTCTTTTCGAATACATCAAACAATACAAATACTATAGTATCCTACCCCGAAAGTACCTAGAACTAACGCCTATCCATCAGCAGATCACACTTGCATAGTTAAGATGCCGATAAAATTTATTTACAATTATTTGACAACAGTTAGGAGCCAGAACTCTTTTCGAATACATCAAACAATACTAATACTATAGTATCCTACCCAGAAAGTACCTAGAACTAACGCCTATCCATCAGCAGATCACACTTGCATAGTTAAGATGCCGAAAAAATTTATTTACAATTATTTGACAACAGTTAGGAGCTAGAACTCTTTTCGAATACATCAAACAATACTAATACTATAGTATCCTACCCAGAAAGTACCTAGAACTAACGCCTATCCATCAGCAGATCACACTTGCATAGTTAAGATGCCGATATAATTTTTTTACAATTATTTGACAACAGTTAGGAGCCAGAACTCTTTTCGAATACATCAAACAATACTAATACTATAGTATCCTACCCAGAAAGTACCTAGAACTAACGCCTATCCATCAGCAGATCACACTTGCATAGTTAAGATGCCGATAAAATTTTTTTACAATTATTTGACAACAGTTAGGAGCCAGAACTCTTTTCGAATACATCAAACAATACAAATACTATAGTATCCTACCGCGAAAATACATAGAACTAACGCCTATCCATCAGCAGATCACACTTGCATAGTTAAGATGCCGATAAAATTTTTTTATAATTATTTGACAACAGTTAGGAGCCAGAACTCTTTTCGAATACATCAAACAATACAAATACTATAGTAATCTACCCACAAAGTACCTAGAACTAACGCCTATCCATCAGCAGATCACACTTGCCTAGTTAAGATGCCGATATAATTTTTTTACAATTATTTGACAACAGTTAGGAGCCAGAACTCTTTTCGAATACATCAAACAATACAAATACTATAGTATCCTACCCACAAAGTACCTAGAACTAACGCCTATCCATCAGCAGATCACACTTGCATAGTTAAGATGCCGATATAATTTTTTCACAATTATTTGACAACAGTTAGGAGCCAGAACTCTTTTCGAATACATCAAACAATACAAATACTATAGTATCCTACCCCGAAAGTACCTAGAACTAACGCCTATCCATCAGCAGATCACACTTGCATAGTTAAGATGCCGATAAAATTTATTTACAATTATTTGACAACAGTTAGGAGCCAGAACTCTTTTCGAATACATCAAACAATACTAATACTATAGTATCCTACCCAGAAAGTACCTAGAACTAACGCCTATCCATCAGCAGATCACGCTTGCATAGTTAAGATGCCGATAAAATTTATTTACAATTATTTGACAACAGTTAGGTGCCAGAACTCTTTTCGAATACATCAAACAATACTAATACTATAGTATCCTACCCAGAAAGTACCTAGAACTAACGCCTATCCATCAGCAGATCACACTTGCATAGTTAAGATGCCGATAAAATTTTTTTACAATTATTTGACAACAGTTAGGAGCCAGAACTCTTTTCGAATACATCAAACAATACAAATACTATAGTATCCTACCCAGAAAGTACCTAGAACTAACGCCTATCCATCAGCAGATCACACTTGCATAGTTAAGATGCCGATATAATTTTTTTACAATTATTTGACAACAGTTAGGAGCCAGAACTCTTTTCGAATACATCAAACAATACAAATACTATAGTATCCTACCCACAAAGTACCTAGAACTAACGCCTATCCGTCAGCAGATCACACTTGCATAGTTAAGATGCCGATATATTTTTTTTACAATTATTTGACAACAGTTAGGAGCCAGAACTCTTTTCGAATACATCAAACAATACAAATACTATAGTATCCTACCCCGAAAGTACCTAGAACTAACGCCTATCCATCAGCAGATCACACTTGCATAGTTAAGATGCCGATAAAATTTATTTACAATTATTTGACAACAGTTAGGAGCCAGAACTCTTTTCGAATACATCAAACAATACTAATACTATAGTATCCTACCCAGAAAGTACCTAGAACTAACGCCTATCCATCAGCAGATCACACTTGCATAGTTAAGATGCCGATAAAATTTTTTTACAATTATTTGACAACAGTTAGGAGCCAGAACTCTTTTCGAATACATCAAACAATACAAATACTATAGTATCCTACCGCGAAAGTACATAGAACTAACGCCTATCCATCAGCAGATCACACTTGCATAGTTAAGATGCCGATAAAATTTTTTTATAATTATTTGACAACAGTTAGGAGCCAGAACTCTTTTCGAATACATCAAACAATACAAATACTATAGTAATCTACCCACAAAGTACCTAGAACTAACGCCTATCCATCAGCAGATCACACTTGCCTAGTTAAGATGCCGATATAATTTTTTTACAATTATTTGACAACAGTTAGGAGCCAGAACTCTTTTCGAATACATCAAACAATACAAATACTATAGTATCCTACCCCGAAAGTACCTAGAACTAACGCCTATCCATCAGCAGATCACACTTGCATAGTTAAGATGCCGATAAAATTTATTTACAATTATTTGACAACAGTTAGGAGCCAGAACTCATTTCGAATACATCAAACAATACTAATACTATAGTATCCTACCCAGAAAGTACCTAGAACTAACGCCTATCCATCAGCAGATCACACTTGCATAGTTAAGATGCCGAAAAAATTTATTTACAATTATTTGACAACAGTTAGGAGCTAGAACTCTTTTCGAATACATCAAACAATACTAATACTATAGTATCCTACCCAGAAAGTACCTAGAACTAACGCCTATCCATCAGCAGATCACACTTGCATAGTTAAGATGCCGATATAATTTTTTTACAATTATTTGACAACAGTTAGGAGCCAGAACTCTTTTCGAATACATCAAACAATACTAATACTATAGTATCCTACCCAGAAAGTACCTAGAACTAACGCCTATCCATCAGCAGATCACACTTGCATAGTTAAGATGCCGATAAAATTTTTTTACAATTATTTGACAACAGTTAGGAGCCAGAACTCTTTTCGAATACATCAAACAATACAAATACTATAGTATCCTACCGCGAAAATACATAGAACTAACGCCTATCCATCAGCAGATCACACTTGCATAGTTAAGATGCCGATAAAATTTTTTTATAATTATTTGACAACAGTTAGGAGCCAGAACTCTTTTCGAATACATCAAACAATACAAATACTATAGTAATCTACCCACAAAGTACCTAGAACTAACGCCTATCCATCAGCAGATCACACTTGCCTAGTTAAGATGCCGATATAATTTTTTTACAATTATTTGACAACAGTTAGGAGCCAGAACTCTTTTCGAATACATCAAACAATACAAATACTATAGTATCCTACCCACAAAGTACCTAGAACTAACGCCTATCCATCAGCAGATCACACTTGCATAGTTAAGATGCCGATATAATTTTTTCACAATTATTTGACAACAGTTAGGAGCCAGAACTCTTTTCGAATACATCAAACAATACAAATACTATAGTATCCTACCCCGAAAGTACCTAGAACTAACGCCTATCCATCAGCAGATCACACTTGCATAGTTAAGATGCCGATAAAATTTATTTACAATTATTTGACAACAGTTAGGAGCCAGAACTCTTTTCGAATACATCAAACAATACTAATACTATAGTATCCTACCCAGAAAGTACCTAGAACTAACGCCTATCCATCAGCAGATCACGCTTGCATAGTTAAGATGCCGATAAAATTTATTTACAATTATTTGACAACAGTTAGGTGCCAGAACTCTTTTCGAATACATCAAACAATACTAATACTATAGTATCCTACCCAGAAAGTACCTAGAACTAACGCCTATCCATCAGCAGATCACACTTGCATAGTTAAGATGCCGATAAAATTTTTTTACAATTATTTGACAACAGTTAGGAGCCAGAACTCTTTTCGAATACATCAAACAATACAAATACTATAGTATCCTACCCAGAAAGTACCTAGAACTAACGCCTATCCATCAGCAGATCACACTTGCATAGTTAAGATGCCGATATAATTTTTTTACAATTATTTGACAACAGTTAGGAGCCAGAACTCTTTTCGAATACATCAAACAATACAAATACTATAGTATCCTACCCACAAAGTACCTAGAACTAACGCCTATCCATCAGCAGATCACACTTGCATAGTTAAGATGCCGATATAATTTTTTTACAATTATTTGACAACAGTTAGGAGCCAGAACTCTTTTCGAATACATCAAACAATACAAATACTATAGTATCCTACCCCGAAAGTACCTAGAACTAACGCCTATCCATCAGCAGATCACACTTGCATAGTTAAGATGCCGATAAAATTTATTTACAATTATTTGACAACAGTTAGGAGCCAGAACTCTTTTCGAATACATCAAACAATACTAATACTATAGTATCCTACCCAGAAAGTACCTAGAACTAACGCCTATCCATCAGCAGATCACGCTTGCATAGTTAAGATGCCGATAAAATTTATTTACAATTATTTGACAACAGTTAGGTGCCAGAACTCTTTTCGAATACATCAAACAATACTAATACTATAGTATCCTACCCAGAAAGTACCTAGAACTAACGCCTATCCATCAGCAGATCACACTTGCATAGTTAAGATGCCGATATAATTTTTTTACAATTATTTGACAACAGTTAGGAGCCAGAACTCTTTTCGAATACATCAAACAATACAAATACTATAGTATCCTACCCACAAAGTACCTAGAACTAACGCCTATCCATCAGCAGATCACACTTGCATAGTTAAGATGCCGATATAATTTTTTTACAATTATTTGACAACAGTTAGGAGCCAGAACTCTTTTCGAATACATCAAACAATACAAATACTATAGTATCCTACCCCGAAAGTACCTAGAACTAACGCCTATCCATCAGCAGATCACACTTGCATAGTTAAGATGCCGATAAAATTTATTTACAATTTTTTGACAACAGTTAGGAGCCAGAACTCTTTTCGAATACATCAAACAATACTAATACTATAGTATCCTACCCAGAAAGTACCTAGAACTAACGCCTATCCATCAGCAGATCACACTTGCATAGTTAAGATGCCGATAAAATTTTTTTACAATTATTTGACAACAGTTAGGAGCCAGAACTCTTTTCGAATACATCAAACAATACAAATACTATAGTATCCTACCGCGAAAGTACATAGAACTAACGCCTATCCATCAGCAGATCATACTTGCATAGTTAAGATGCCGACAAAATTTTTTTATAATTATTTGACAACCGTTAGGAGCCAGAACTCTTTTCGAATACATCAAACAATACAAATACTATAGTAATCTACCCACAAAGTACCTAGAACTAACGCCTATCCATCAGCAGATCCCACTTGCCTAGTTAAGATGCCGATATAATTTTTTTACAATTATTTGACAACAGTTAGGAGCCAGAACTCTTTTCGAATACATCAAACAATACAAATACTATAGTATCCTACCCAGAAAGTACCTAGAACTAACGCCTATCCATCAGCAGATCACACTTGCATAGTTAAGATGCCGATAAAATTTATTTACAATTATTTGACAACAGTTAGGAGCCAGAACTCTTTTCGAATACATCAAACAATACTAATACTATAGTATCCTACCCAGAAAGTACCTAGAACTAACGCCTATCCATCAGCAGATCACACTTGCATAGTTGAGATGCCGATAAAATTTTTTTACAATTATTTGACAACAGTTAGGAGCCAGAACTCTTTTCGAATACATCAAACAATACAAATACTATAGTATCCTACCGCGAAAGTACATAGAACTAACGCCTATCCATCAGCAGATCATACTTGCATAGTTAAGATGCCGATAAAATTTTTTTATAATTATTTGACAACCGTTAGGAGCCAGAACTCTTTTCGAATACATCAAACAATACAAATACTATAGTAATCTACCCACAAAGTACCTAGAACTAACGCCTATCCATCAGCAGATCCCACTTGCCTAGTTAAGATGCCGATATAATTTTTTTACAATTATTTGACAACAGTTAGGAGCCAGAACTCTTTTCGAATACATCAAACAATACAAATACTATAGTATCCTACCCAGAAAGTACCTAGAACTAACGCCTATCCATCAGCAGATCACACTTGCATAGTTAAGATGCCGATAAAATTTATTTACAATTATTTGACAACAGTTAGGAGCCAGAACTCTTTTCGAATACATCAAACAATACTAATACTATAGTATCCTACCCAGAAAGTACCTAGAACTAACGCCTATCCATCAGCAGATCACACTTGCATAGTTGAGATGCCGATAAAATTTTTTTACAATTATTTGACAACAGTTAGGAGCCAGAACTCTTTTCGAATACATCAAACAATACAAATACTATAGTATCCTACCGCGAAAGTACATAGAACTAACGCCTATCCATGAGCAGATCACACAGCAGATCACACAGATCACACAGCACCTCCTCACAGCACCTCCCGAAGATAAAAAATGCCGAATATATTTGTTTAAACAAATAACATTAGTTGTAATCTTTCACCACTCTCTTAGCGAGTGAGTCTCTAGCGATCTCGTTCGCGCGAGAATTTGGCCGAAGTCGAATTCATCGACAATCAATGGCTTCGAGAGCATAAGTACTGCTCGAGATTATTTGTTTAAACAATTTGAAATGACAACATTTCACCGCTGTTATGTAGAGCGAGTCTCTAGCAGTCTTAGGGAATTCGATCCCTCGTAGAACCTCCCGATGGTAAAAATGTCGGGGAAAAGAATGCCAAATTGTTTATTGTTTAAACAATAAACAGTAATTGTACATTTTCACCACGTTCTTGAAGAGTGAGCGGATCTTACGATTAGCGATAACGCTTTCTAGAAAATTCGACCGAAATCGAATTTTCGATGTTGATGAGGAATACGGTGGAATTGTATTGTTTAAACAATTTATTGTATCCCCGTTTTTCCATAAAGCGGGCCTCTAGCAGCGCCGATTGCTGAACATTTTTATAATCTCTTGAATCTGGACGGAATTGCCAGATGTATTTTCATATATATTGTTTGACATAAACAATTAATTATTTATTAATTGTATCGCATTTTTGCGATAGCTATGATCGGGCAACCGTTATCGCCGGAATCGGAACGCTAGCAGATTCACGCCTCATGCGTAGAAGCGAAACACGGTCGCCTAAGACTAGGTGTGTATCCATCGATGTATACACACACATACATCATTCAAAGTATTTTCGTTACGACCGAACGCGTGCAAAAAGGTCACCTCTCTCTCTCTGCACGTGGCCGGCGTAGCGAACACACACACGCACAGCAATCGTCGCCTATAGGGTCTCGAGTCTTCGGCGTAACGCCAGGCATGGAGCCCCTATAGAATACGTGCGCGGCGTTCTCTGGCGGGAGCAGGCGGTGACTCGTAGCCAAAGCTGCGAGGTTCTGCCGTACCGCCATGATGGGAGGCCGCGTCGAAATTTTCTGGCGTGTGACACATGGCCTTAATGATAAAACTGAGAAAAATGTGACTAGCAGGAGAATTTTCCTAACCACAACTTTTCGGAGAACATGTAAAAATGTCTAAATCCATTAATATTTTTGTTAATATTGTAGATACAGACTTCGCATTCAGCTTAAAATTTTCTTCAAGGTTCAAACTATGAGAAAAAAAAAATGAAAAGAAAAAATCAATTTTCCGAAAATTTCAGGTTGGTGTAACCCCTTAATTAATTGAAGTCGTGACGAGTAAGCTACTCATCTTCGCCTTTCCTTATACAGCTTTACCGAAGCCCAAACAAAGCTGTCCGTTTAAAATTACTCTAATTATTGATTTTACTAATTGAAATCCAGACGATGAGCAACTATTCGCTTCCGCCCTTTCTTCCCTGCTTTACCTAAACCCAAACAAAGTTATCCATATAATATTACTGAAATTACTAATTTTACTCATTTAGAGACGAGTAACTATTCGCCTACGCCTTTCCTCATAAAGCTTCGCCCAAACGCAAACAAACCCATCCATATAAAATTACTAAACTTCCTAATTTGACTAATTTGAATGCAGACGAGTAACTATGCGCCTCCGGCCTTCCCCGTATAGCTTCACACTCGAACGACTCCGCATTTTCGTATACAAAAAGTTGTAATTGCGATTCAGCAGGCACACTGTAAAGCGACCAATTCAGGAAGATTCGAAGACGCGAAATGTAATCGCCAGGCTCTTCGAAAGT
>CAWVQM010000574.1:0-16886 GCA_963932345.1 Ophion ventricosus | reverse complement strand
TTTTTTTAATTGCAAAATATTACACGAAGAATATTCTTTTTCATTTGCAAAGGTTCATATGCGAAATTATAGAAATATTAATAAATCGATATTTATTATAAAAGAGAAAATTAAAATAATACAAATGGAAATCGAAAACCTAAATATAAACAAATCTGTGTTTATTATAAAAGTAAATTCATATATATATATATATATATATATATATAAAATTCATGTAGAAAATTGATTTCCTCATTGACTCCTCATATCCTCGACTTACTCTTCAAGATTTTATCTGCCTTTAGCTAGCACAAATAGTCTTCATTTCTATCCTTCAATTTAATTATTAATTACACACAGATTGTAAATATATTTTGCTATGCTTATATTTTATTCATATTTGTTTTTCGCTTTAAATGAAACTGGCTTAAAAAGCGGAAGTTTTTTTTTTCCTCATTTACTATATTGCACAAGCCTATTCGAATGGAAATTTTGCGCTGATTACGAATATGGTATTTCCGTCGAAGGTTCAAAATTACGTCGCGTAAACGCGAAAAACGCGTTTCCATACACGCTCGGCGTACTTAACAAAAAGTTAAGGTCTGGGGCAAAAAAATTGTTAATTCGTATCCAGGGGTAAAAAAAAACATCGATATGAGCTGACAAAAAAAATTATTGGGAGAGCAATTTTTTTTTTTCATTTCGCCCAACAGTTGCAGGCTTGACTGAGTTGACTATAATTTTTTTTTCCTCTCAATTTGACACTTTGTGCCCGTTCTCGTTGCAATCATTTGCTCTACGAATTTCTCCTGGATTTATTTAGCTACGGTTTAAAATTCTTTACAGAATTTTGAAATTTTGATTTTAATTAAATTCATGGTCGCTTTAAAATTTTTTACAAAATTTTAAAGCGGCCTTGAATTTTGCCAATTTTTGTGCAAACATTTGCTTGTCAAAATTCCGTTACGATAAAAAAAAACTTTAACATAATTAATTAAGTTGGCCCAGAATTTTTGGAATTTCTTGCAATAATTTAAATCCCTTTGCAAACACGACTGTTTGGATTTTCGGAATTTTGAGGATTTCAAAGAAGTGTCTCAGCCGTTAAAATGCCGTAAAACGTCACAGTCAAAATATCACTAACGCCCCCCAACCCACCCCCGCAAAAAATCACGTAAAAATACACTCTGCGCAACAATTAAAGGATCAAGAAAAAGATCCAACATTTTTGGGTCATTTTGAAGAAGCTGTATCTCCGCGAAAAATCATCGTAGAGCAAAAATAAAAAAAGTAAATTGAAGCTACAACATTCTAGTTTTTAGATTCTGAGGTCCAATATTTTTATCATGAGCGGTTTTTTAGTAATCATAGGAAAACCAACAAAAGAAAAAATTTCAAAATTTTTGCCTGACTTTGGAAAGGTCCACGGACGTTAAAAAAATTTTTTTAATCTTTTAACCAAAATTTTCACTTAGATTGATTCTTCCTCTTTAATTTGAGTGGTCCAAGAGCTCTGTACGATGACTTTTCGCTAAGTTATCGCCGTTCAAAGCCAAAAAGTCATTTTTAACTTTGGTAATCAATTACTCGGGAACTAATGATTGTACAGAAAGTTGAAGGTGGGCTTTGAAAACTTTGAAGTATCCTCTACGAGGCCTGTTTACAGAGTTATGCAGAGTGCAGAGTTATGATAAGTTAAGCAAAAATCCGTAAATACGTAATTTTGTACATTTTTTTTTCAATTACCATTCTTGCAACGAAAAAAAATTTTTTATCGTACACCAATAAACACGCCTCATAGAGGATACTTCAGAGTTTTCAAAGCCCATCTTAAATTTTCTGTACGATCATTAGTACCCGAGTAATTGATAACCAAAGTCAAAAATGATTTTTTTGCTTCGAACGGCGATAACTCAGCGAAAAATCATCGTACGGAGCTCGTGGACCGCTCAAATTAAAGAGGAAGAATCAATCTAAACGAACATTTAGGTAAAAAGACTGAAAAAAAATTGATCAACGTCCGTGAACCTTTAGAAAATCAGGCAAAAATTTTGCAATTTTTTCTTTCGTTGTTTTTCTCATGTTTACTAAAAAACCGCTCATGATAAAAATATTGGATCTCGGGATCTAAAAACTAGAATGTTGTAGCTTCAATTTGCTTTTTTTATTTTTGCTCTACGATGATTTTTCGCGGAGATACAGCTTCTTCAAAATGACCCAAAAATGTTGGATCTTTTTCACGATCCAACAATTTATTTTCAAAAAATTTCTAGATACCACTTATTTTCCAAATACTTAAAATAATAATAAACTTACCCGGGTGTTGATTTCTTCACTTTCGGATCCTCATCCTCGGTCTCCCAAAATCTTGCCGCGGTCGTCGAACTTCGGCAATTTAACGCGAGCAATGTTTGCAATTTTTTTTTTTATTTCGCGACACCAACCGGATACACTCGACAATTTTTTTGTTATTTTTTTTTTTACGAAACTCGCCTGATACGACGCGCCCGTTTGTGGTGCTCGAATGACGTCCCGGAAGTAGGAAATTGTTACTTGATTGAATATTCCTCTACTACCCTTTATTTTCCATGACCACCTGTACCTATATACTCTCGTTTTCATATCGATTTGTCTTCGGCCATCTCGCTAATGCTCACGCACGAACGTACTCAATTGTGTGGAGTAATCTCGTATAGGATTCGGTTCTTTGAGTTACTCGAAATACGAAATTGATCCAATGAAATTTTGTCTTTTGAATTAAATGAAATTTATGACTTTTTTCGTTTGCATTCACGAAAGCAGCGAAACTTGAGTTTTTTTTTTGTACGAATATATATATATATATATGTTCATTTATTTATTTATTTATTTATTTATTTATTTATATTATATAAGAAATACATTAAATGAAATTTTAAAAATTGACAGCGTTTTTATTTGCCTTATAAAAAGCAGCGGTCTTTTTCCATTTGCATGAATATTTATACACATATATATATATAAATAATAAATATATATACATTTATTCAGTTATTTATTTACGTTATATATCAAATACTTTTGATGGATTTTGTAATTTTACTTAAAAATTTACGGCTCTTTTGTTTGCTTTTTCGAAAGCAGCTAAAATGTTTTTTTTTTGTTAATATATTGTATGTTTATTTATATTATATAAGAAATAAATTGAGTAAAATTTGTAAAAAGTTTACGACATTTTCGTTTGCGTTCCCGCAAGCAGAGAAATTTTAGTTTGTTTTTTTTTATATGAATCTATATATATATATATATATATATATATATATATATATATATTTCTTTATTTATTTATATAATATATAAAATACCTTCGATGGAATTTGTAAAAAAAATTACGACTCTGGTTTACTTTTTTAAAAGCAGCGAAACTCCGGTTTTTTTCTTTTTAATTAATCTTTATCAGCGAAAAGTTTCCGGACAAAAATTCAAAAAAGTTCCGGAAAGATTTTTTCTGCCGTTTCGCCGATAGTTGACACAAATGAATTTAATAAAAGGCATTTTGAAGGGGAGGTATTCACCTTCATTCGATTTTTTTTTAAATTTTTTACTATTTTTTTTACGACTAGTACCCTTTTTCGAAAAAGACCATTTTTCGCCTTTTTTTTATTCCTTTTCTCTCGAAACTCGAGAACTAAGGGGTTTGTGGTAAAATTTCAACAGACGAAAAAATGTTATTTTTCTATTTTCAACGCAATAGAATTTCAGATTTTTTTTTTTTGACATTTTTTTCCCGAATTACGGTAATAAAATTATCTGCTTTTTTACCGAAAATAGGTGAAAAAAAAAACGAAATTTCGAAGAGAAAAAATCGGAAAAAATTCTCGCGAACTCAACGAAAACAGATTCAACTTTTTACTATCTTGAGGTTTTCCTTGAATCCTTGTCGTTTTCGCGTTACACGTTATTTTTCAAATTGTCTCTTTTTTTTTCAAAAATCTAAATATCTTTAGAAAAAAAAATCGTACAAAGCTTTAAAAAAAAACAAAATTGAAGCTTGAGCTTCCCCCTTTATGATTCCGGTCGAAGAAATGCATAAAAAAATTTTTATCTGTAAACGGGGTTCACCAGAAAAGGAACAAAAAAAAAGGCGAAAAATGGTCGTTTTCGAAAAAGAGTACTGGACGTAAAAAAAAGTAGTAAAAAATTTTCAAAAAAAAAACGGCATGAAGGTGAATTTCTCCCCTTGGAAATGCCGTTTATTAAATTCATTTATGTCAACTATCGGCGAAACGGCGTAAAAAATCGTTCCGAAACTTTTTTAAAATTTTTTGTCCGGAAACTTTTCAACGCACACTGATATTTCACCTCGATGTATTTTGCATGATGACTGCACTGAATCATGAATTCTCACAATGGACAATTTTCTTTCATATCGACCCACTGTATAATTTTTTTTTTCTTCTTATTCAATTGTCAATTTTGTATAATTTCTCCGAGAACTATAATTCGTCTTTTCTTTTTTCTTTTTGTTTTTTTTTTTTTTTTTCGATTATCACAAGTCACGATCCTACGTAAATACGACGAAATAATGTTGCGAGCTCGAGACGATTTTCGGAAAAAAAAAAAAAAATTCGTTTTTTTCGCTTGAGGAATAAAACTTACGGAATGGAAATTGAGTTTAGTGAAATTCAGCGTCGTTTCAGCGGACAAGTCTCGTGAATGGGTACGTCAAAGTTTCTCGTAGCTCCGTTACCGCCCGTGGAATTTTTTTCATTTTTTTTTTCTTTTTTTTCCAAAGTCAATTCGATTGGTCCTCTTATATTTTTGTTAAAATTCACTTTTTTTGATTTGTCAGCGCAATAGGTTGATTCTCTATTCAAGTATTTATTTTTTTATTTTTTAATTATTTTGGATGAAATTGAAACGAAACATTCAATCGAGCTCCAGTGGTCAATTATCGGAAAGTAAACGGAACAATTTGATTTTCAATTCGAAATAGAACGAGTGTGAAATTTTGATTGAAAAAAAAAAAAAAGAGATTGGCAAAAATCGATTGAATTCGCGATCACCTGTGGCTTCGAGCAATATTAATCGTGTGAGAACTTTTGACAATAAAACAAAACAAAAAAAAACGACGCACGAAATTGTTCGAACGCGCGCGTTCGTGACAAACTTTTCTGCTCTTTTTGTTGTTTTTTTTTTTTTTTTTTTCCTCGTTTTGTACACGCATATACGAGCCGAACGGTATTGCGAGTCGAACAATATCTCGGGGAACTGTGGCCCTTACCTCGTGAACTACCCCCTTCAGTCGAGTGCTACTCTCGGCCATACGCTCGAAACAAAACCGACGCAATTCCTCGTGTACGAAACTTCGTGACGAAATAATTGAATATATATATATATTTTATTTTTATTGAAAAAAATATATATGCATATGCAGTGGGTAAAAAAAGTATTTGTACACCACGTGTTTTTCAAATTATCCTGCGAAAAAAAATAAAAGACTAGCATTTCTTTTTGGTCGAAAAAATTTTTTATATTCGACGAAAAATTTTCGAGAAAAAATAAAATGCTGAAGAATTTTTTAGTTTTTTTCGTATGACAATTCGAAAGAGACGAGGTGTACAAATACTTTTTTTACCCACTATATATATATATATATATATATGTATATTTTATATGTATATATACGTATATTTTATATATATATAAATATATATTTATATTATATATATTATATATAATATAAGTATTATATATTAAAATATTATTTGTAATTATAATATATATTTAAAAAGTTTCAAATACGAGGAATTTCTTATTTTCATTTTTTATATATACATATATCTAAAAATATTTAGAAATATATATAAAAAATAAAAAATAAATATATAAATGGCTAAATAAAATCTATCTAATGCATAAAATCTAAAAATATTTTAATATATATATATATGTTTTATTATTAATAATATAATAAATTATAATATATTATAATATAATATATTATAATATATTATATTATATTATAATATAACATAATATAATATAATATGATATGATATAATATAATATAATATAATATAATATAATATAATATAATATAATATAATATAATGTAATATAATAAATTATATTATAATATCATGTAATATATTATATTATAATATCATGTAATATATTATAATATAATATTATATTATATTATATTATATTATATTATATTATATTATATTATATTATATTATATTATATTATGTTATATTATATAATATTATATTATATTATATTATATTATATTATATTATATTATATTATATTATATTATATTATATTATATTATGTTATATATATCAAAAAAAATAAAAAATATATATATTTCTAAATAAAAATAAAAACATATATATAAAGATTGGAAAAAGCACGTACTCTCAGTCAAATTTTCTCGAAAATGCCAAAAAAAAAAACTTCCCTCAATCTTGCTTCGACCCTTGCGATCTCACGATTTTGTTCCCTTACGATAAAAAAAAAATCCAGTAAAAAAATGCCAAATCCAAAAAAAAACCTCAAATTACTTCTCCGCGACACCTTTGCGATTAGCCCGTGCTTGTTTTTCGCGTAATCAACAAATAAATCCTCACCCGCAAAAAAAAAAAAAAAACAACTATGAACAGCTGTGATGCGGAAAAATTCTTCCCCACGTTAAAAAAAATACGCGCTTAAAAAAAAAAAATGAAAACGTCTCTTCTACCGATACAATGTTTCGAGATTTTCCTTTTTTTTATTGTCCCTTTCTTTTTTTTTCAAATATCGTCTTCTTCCTCGTACGATTGGCGCGTGTGTCTTGTCCCGTACGAGTAATCGATGATGAATATACTGCGACGAGATTTCGTACGTGACAGCCTCACCGTGTAGAAAAAATAATAATAATAAAAAAAATGAAAAAAAAAAAAAAAACAACGTTCGGGCTTAATGGGTTTCAGTGCGGGGGCGAAGGGAGCGACACCGGGAGCAGAGCCGCGAGAGGGTTGTTGGCTGTACTGATGCGGACGTTAGACTGAAGTGGCGGAGTATAGCGAAACGACGACGACGACGACGACGACGACGACGGACGCCGGCGACCAGGAGGAATCCGCAAGGGGGTTGCTTCGCGCGTGTTTGCCAGTAGCCTCTGCGCCGATCAACGGGAGTGGCACTCTCAACGCGCGCTTTACGCGCAGTCGCAATCCGTGTACCGCCACCCCTTCTCAACCCCCCCCCCCCCCCCCCCCCCCCCCGCCCCCCCCCCCCGCCGCCGCCTGCCAACCTCCCACCCCCTCGCCGCTGAAAGCAACCCCTGAAACTATACAGCAACAAAAAAATCGTTGAATCCCAAACTTACAATTTAATTGGTATAGATTTACCCGATTCAATTGCAATATCATATTTGGTTGAAACGATCGATGCGCTTGAGGTAGAAACTCGACGAAGATCCTTCAAGGAGTTACGCGAGTCTCGAAGCCAAAAGAAAAGCATGATTTCGTTATTTTTTTTTTTTAAATATAATATATAAATTATTGGGAGTACAAATTAATTCGGTCGACTTTCAAGAGATGGCGCTGGCTCTTACGAATGTTTCATAGTGACAGCTGATTTCGATGGTTTCAGAGAGGTTAGACATCTGTCAATAACATTCAGTTTATATCGCTTTGAGTTCCATTAAAAACCTTGTTTTTTACTGTGTTGAATGTGTCAAATGTTTGTGTTAACTGAGCAGCATTTGCGGGAAGTTTTACTTTTCTGCTTTAATTGGAAGAAAAGTGCAGCTGAAGGGCATCGAATGCTTGTTGAAGTTTATTGTGATGATGCTTCAACTGACAAATCATGTAGGGAATGGTTTCGACGCTTTGAGGACGGTGCTATGGTTCGAAGGTCATGTTTTCTTCCACGACCGACCTTGTCCGTTACTACGCCAAGCTGGGCAAACTTCTGAGGTATTTTTCTCACTGCATCTTCACTCACTTCATATTTTCTTCCGATTTTCCAATTAGGTAGACCGTTTTCTTTATCTTTAACAACGGAGTTTCCTGACTTGAATCGAAATTTTCGGCATTGGGGGCTTTTTGGTACCATTTACTTTCGCGGAACAACGATAATTGGCAGAAAATAAATGAAATCTATTTGTTTACATTACGTCTGTTCCTTAACAGCCTTGGACGAAAATCGTGTCATCGTTATCTAGAAAAATAAATAAACACTACGATGCGTACTCGTTTTTGTCTAACGTTGAATTAGTACTCTACGGCTTTCGCGCAACGTCACATGGTTTTCGAATGTTTTTGCTATTGTTTCTGTGAAAACATATATTGGGAGTACAAATTAATTCGGTTCGTTTTCAAGAGATGGCTCTGGCTGTTATGAATGTTTCATAGTGACAGCTGATTTCGGTGGTTTCAGAGAGGTTAGACATCTGTCAATAACATTCACTTTATATCGCTTTGAGTTCCATTAAAAACCTTGTTTTTTACTGTGTTGAATGTGTCAAATGTTTGTGTTAACTGAGCAGCATTTGCGGCAAGTTTTACTTTTCTGCTTTAATTGGAAGAAAAGTGCAGCTGAAGGGCATCGAATGCTTGTTGAAGTTTACGGTGATGATGCTCCAACTGACAAAATCATGTAGGGAATGGTTTCGACGCTTTGAGGACGGTGCTATGGTTCGAAGGTCATGTTTTCTTCCACGACCGACCTTGTCCGTTACTACGCCAAGCTGGGCAAACTTCTGAGGTATTTTTCTCACTGCATCTTCACTCACTTCATATTTTCTTCCGATTTTCCAATTAGGTAGACCGTTTTCTTTATCTTTAACAACGAGTTTCCTGACTTGAATCGAAATTTTCGGCATTGGGGGCTTTTTGGTACCATTTACTTTCGCGGAACAACGATAATTGGCAGAAAATAAATGAAATCTATTTGTTTACATTACGTCTGTTCCTTAACAGCCTTGGACGAAAATCGTGTCATCGTTATCTAGAAAAATAAATAAACACTACGATGCGTACTCGTTTTTGTCTAACGTTGAATTAGTACTCTACGGCTTTCGCGCAACGTCACATGGTTTTCGAATGTTTTTGCTATTGTTTCTGTGAAAACATATATTGGGAGTACAAATTAATTCGGTTCGTTTTCAAGAGATGGCTCTGGCTGTTATGAATGTTTCATAGTGACAGCTGATTTCGATGGTTTCAGAGAGGTTAGACATCTGTCAATAACATTCAGTTTATATCGCTTTGAGTTCCATTAAAAACCTTGTTTTTTACTGTGTTGAATGTGTCAAATGTTTGTGTTAACTAAGCAGCATTTGCGGGAAGTTTTACTTTTCTGCTTTAAGGGGCCAGTCCACTTTGGAGCCACGAAAAAAAGGTTATTTTCGCGATTTTTTTTTTGAGGATTTTATAAAAGATATGAATATAAAAGTTGTTGGGCTTGATAAATAAAGTCTTGAAAAACATTTAAAAAAAAAATTTAATTCATTTTTATTCATCTTTAAGTACAAAAACTATAGTTTAACGTAACGCCTCAAAAATAGGTGGGCTAGGTAGCTCCATCACAACTCGGCAACGGCTTGTCTGAAACAAAAAAATCAAAGTCCATTAGATTCAGTATGACACCAGCTACAAAATGACCCTCGGATATAAAGTTTTATCAAAAAACAAAAAAATGGCAGATGAAAAACGAAAAAAGTAAAAAAACGCGTTTTTTTCGCAGTTTTTCGCAAAAAAAAAAGAGTAAAAATTTTAAAACCATCGAGGGTCATCTTGTTGCGAATCATGTTTACAATATGTGGTTGAAATTTCAAGAGAATCGGTTTATTAGTTTTAGAGATACGATGGAGCTAGATTTTGAAAACGTTGTTTCGAGAAAAACGCGTTTGAAGTTTATACTATGAAAAACTCTTACCCAAACTCAATCGGCAATTCCTGCACCGTAAAAAATCCCATCTGATTGCTCATCATCGTCGATTTCTTCAAGTCTTGCTTGCTTTCGTTTGGTTCTGGTCTCTTTTGAGCACTCAGAACTGCGGGCGGTTTGCAGAGCGAACACGCTCGTCATCGCGATTGTCGGCGAATCCGATGACGATCGGGCCGAGTTTGACGCCCATTATATTTCCATTATTTTAAGCACTGGACGAAATCCTTCATTAAAGACACACGCGGAAACTTCGCAGGCAATGTCTACGATTTTTTTGCCGTTGAACATGCGTTTGGGTGCCATATTCCATACGCAGTTGTTAAAACTTTCATTATTGTTTTGCGTATGGCCACCTAAACACCTTTCGAGCAGTTCTGTTTCGGTGAGATCCTCGTAAATAGGTTTTAAAACTTCCTGTACTTCCTCAGAAAGAGCAGGAGGATGTTTGTAATGTTGCTGAAGTGCCTTAGGTTTGAAGTACTTGCGCGCTATACGCTCAGGTAGGCGAAATGAGGTCCTGACGTTCAGGTAAAAAAAAAAAAATACTTAGAGAGCTCGGATTTTCATAAAATTTTGACACAATATTTCTGAATGTATGTACTTTCGAAAACAGTAAAAAAAAATCGATTTTTTGAAATTTTCAAAGTGGACTGGCCCCTTAAATGAAAAAATTGAGAATTTCTTATGTTGTTGGAGCCTTGAAACAGACGTACAGTCACTGACAAAACCTCAGTCAAGCACACGCCGATATCGTCGAATTTAACTTCAATTATTATTAAAAGTAGAAAATTAAGTAAGCGTTAATTTATTATAAAATTAGATATTTGTAAGGCTAAACACGTACGCCATGTTCTTGACTTGTAAATCCACGATTCGCTCATTTTGAATTAACTTTTTGCCCGACGGTCCATCCCCTAAAACATTAACATTGCGCTTGGGGTCATTTTGACCCCGGGTAGCCCGCGGAGGGTTAAATTCGCTCAGTTCTTGCAGCACCCAAAAACCCTTTTTTACGCAACCCAAGCATCCGCAAATGTCTCGAAACAATTGATTGGTCAATATTGAAGTTATGTCCGTTCTCTCGTAGTAGTCTCCAAATATGCCGGATAATAATTTACATTGTAATATCTGCTCTTCTTACGATTAAAACGTTACCGTCATTTCTCGTCGTTGCTATTGTTGTTATTATAAAACTAATAGATATTATTGTTCCTAAAATCGTTAATTTTTCTTCCCTCGTTCAATGCAGCTAATGACAAGAACAAGCAATGAATCATTTATTATAATTATTCACAATTGTTGTTATATCGTGTCAACGGCGAATTAAATTCGACGCTACGCGGAGCGTGTCAACAGAGACCGAAATGATTTTGCGGTTGCGTTAATGTCAAAACGCGGTGCATCCAATAAGCTCATTTCCGGACCACTCGGACGTATTGTCGATCCTGAGTCTAACTCCATACCCAACCCCCCCTCCTGCCGCGTTTATACCGGCAATTGTTTCAAGTATTTCTCAGCCCGGGGTGGCAGGAGGGCGGGGGGGGGTGGATTTACCGTATACGAAGTAGATTTAAATTTGCATTGACGGAAAAATTCTTTTGATATTAACTAGATGCGTCTGGTTTATTTTATTTTTATTTTTATTATAGGGCTTACGTGGCTTTCCAAAAAAAGCATAATTTCTGTATTTTTTATTTTTTAAATATAATATATAAATTATTGGGAGTACAAATAAGTCTCCGCGGTTTAACCAAAGATGGCCCTCATCGGGAGGTTATGGTTGAAATTGTCAGATGTAAAACGTCACATCGTAAGGTTGGACATCTGGCGAGACCATAACCTTGAAGTATTAGCGATTTTGTATCAGCATGACATAATTTTTTTCCTGCGGAAATGTCGCGTTTTTGTGCCGAATAAGCTTAACTTGCGGGAACTTTTGATTGACTTCTTTAATTTGAAGAAATCTGCAGGTGAGGCGCATCGATTGCTTGCAGAAGCATATGGTGAGGCTGTTTTAAGTGAGAGAAGTTGTCGTGAGTGGTTTCAAAAGTTTAAGAACGGTGAGTTTGACGTCGAAGACAAAGAACGTAGCGGAAGGCCGAAAGTGTACGAAGACGCGGTATTGGAAGCATCATTGAAGGGAGATTCGTGCCAAATGCAAGAAGAACTTGCACTTACATTAGGAGTGACTCAACAAGCAATTTGACATCGTTTAAAATCGTTGGGAATGATTGAAAAGCAAGGAAATTGGGTTCCATATGAACTGAAGCCGAGAAACGTTGAACGTCGATTTTGCACATGTGAAATGCTGCTTGCCAGGCATAAGCGAAAGGGTTTTTTTGCATCGTACAGTCACTGGTGATGAAAAATGGATCGACTACGATAACCCAAAGAAGAGGAAATCACGGGGACCACCTGGCCATGCTTCAACATCGACAGCCAAGCCGAATATTCATGGAAAAAAAACTCATGTTGTGTATTTGGTGGGATCAGCTTGGTGTCGTGTATTATGAGTTGCTCAAACCGAACGAAACCATTACCGGGGCTCTCTACCGAACACAATTGATGAGATTGAGCCGAGCACTCAAGGAAAAACGCGCCCACTGCTACTCCGGACAAGACAAAATTATTCTCCTGCATGATAATGCTCGTCCACATCCCGAGCAGAAATCTAATCAGGCTGCCTGAGGATCCATCAGGGCCGGATCAGGGATCAATAAGGCGCCCTGATCAGGTACGCCTGATTTGAGCCAGACAGGGGCCTGAGCAGGGATCAATAAGGCGCCCTGATCAGGCACGCCTGATTTGCGCCAGACAGGGGCCTGAGCAGGGATCAATAAGGCGCCCTGATCAGGCACGCCTGATTTGCACCGGATAGAAGCCTTATCAGGTATCAATAAGGCGCCCTGATCAGGCACGCATGATTTGCGCCGGACAGATTGGGCCGGAAAGATTGGGACGGTCATCGCCAAAACCGGAACAAAAACTAAACGATCAAGTCAAGTAAAATAAAAACTTAAACTTTAAAAAAATGTTTTCATATGTTTCACATTTTTAATAACGTTAGTAAACTCGATAACCTTTAACTGCGATAATAATTTAATAAATGTTGATCTATTTTTAAACAAAAAATTAGTCAAATGATTAAGCCAGATGACACGCATGTCTCAGGTTGGATGAGGCACCTGATCCGGGCCAGATAAGTTGCTTGATCCGAGCCAGATATAGTGCCTAATCCGAGCCTGGTAAGGTGCCTGATCCGGGCCTGATAAAGCGCCTGATCAGAGCCTGATAAGGTGCCTGATCCGGACCTGAATTTGCAAACGCGTTACATCCCTGATCAGGGCCGGACTAAATTTGCCTGATCCGGCCCGGATTTGCTATTGTGGCAGCCTGATCCGGTCCGGATTTCACCCTGAACAAATTTCTGCTCGGGATGTTGCGGCGCCGCTCAAAACCTACTTGGAAACACTCAATTGGGAAGTTTTACTCCACCGGCCGTATTCACCAGACATTGCTCCCTCTGACTATCATTTATTTCGATCGATGACGCACGACCTGTCCGAGCAGCACTTCACATCATATGAAGATACCAAAAATTGGGTCGATTTGTGGATAGCCTCAAAAGATGAAGCGTTCTTCCGACGCGGTATCCATATGCTGTCAGAAAGATGTCAAAAACTAGTGGCTAGCGATGGACAATACTTTGATCAAAACATAAAGTACCGTTCTTTCACAATAAATGCCCACTTTTTGAAAAAAAAAAAAAAAAACGGCGGAGACTTATTTGTACTCCCAATGTTTTATTCAAAATGTTTGCCACATAAAAGAGCAACATTTCAACAATATTTAAAAAAAATTTCATCCAAAAATTTGGGAAATTCAGCCGGTGGGACCTGGTTTCCGGAGACCCCTCAAAAAAAAGTGTCCTCGTGATGGTCAGGATAACTCATGATAGCTTAATCTGAAATTAAAAAACCAATTTTTTTTCTGTTAGGAGATAAGTATAGCTCGTGATTGAATGAAGGATTTTCAACCCTTAGTGTGCATCCGGGGTCAGCCTGACCCCAACGTTTTTTTTATTACCTGCAGCGCTTTTTTTGCGTACCATCAACTTTGAGCACGTTTTTGAACAATTATAAAAGCTTTTTTTGGAAATCTAACTTCGCGGCCTTAAAGTTTGATCGATTCACTGCAAAAAGTGACTCAACCTTTTTTTCCGAAAAGCGCATAGTTACCGAGATATTCGAGGTCGAAAATGGCCTGGGGTCAAATTGACCCCATGTGTACGAAATTATTCGCTGTGAAGGTGTGCACACTAAGGGTTAAAAAAATTGAAATTTGAATTTTTCCCAGAGTTGTATGCAAAATAGTTCAATTTTTTGTACAATTTACACTATCAACTTTGAGCACGTTTTTGAACAATTGTAAAAGCTTTTTTTGGAAATCTAACTTCGCGGCCTTAAAGTTTGATCGATTCACTGCAAAAAGTGACTCAACCTTTTTTTCCGAAAAGCGCATAGTTACCGAGATATTCGAGGTCGAAAATGGCCTGGGGTCAAATTGACCCCATGTGCACGAAATTATTCGCTGTGAAGGTGTGCACACTGAGGGTTAAAAAAATTGAAATTTGAATTTTTCCCAGAGTTGTATGCAAAATAGTTCAATTTTTGGTACAATTTACACTATCAACTTTGAGCACGTTTTTGAACAATTATAAAAGCTTTTTTGGAAATCTAACTTCGCGGCCTTAAAGTTTGATCGATTCACTGCAAAAAGTGACTCAACCTTTTTTTCCGAAAAGCGCATAGTTACCGAGATATTCGAGGTCAAAAATGGCCTGGGGTCAAATTGACCCCATGTGCACGAAATTATTCGCTGTGAAGGTGCGCACACTAAGGGTTAAAAAAATTGAAATTTGAATTTTTCCCAGAGTTGTATGCAAAATAGTTCAATTTTTTGTACAATTTACACTATCAACTTTGAGCACGTTTTTGAACAATTATAAAAGCTTTTTTTGGAAATCTAACTTCGCGGCCTTAAAGTTTGATCGATTCACTGCAAAAAGTGACTCAACCTTTTTTTCCGAAAAGCGCATAGTTACCGAGATATTCGAGGTCGAAAATGGCCTGGGGTCAAATTGACCCCATGTGCACGAAATTATTCGCTGTGAAGGGTGCACACTAAGGGTTAAAAAAATTGAAATTTGAATTTTTCCCAGAGTTGTATGCAAAATAGTTCAATTTTTGGTACAATTTACACTACGTATAGCCTTGTAAAATTAGTTGTAATCGAAAAAAAAAATCTTCGTTCAATCACTAGTCAATGCTATTTTGAAGAAGTGTGCAAAATTTCAATAAGATCGGTGCATTAGTTTTTGAGAAATCGTGTCCGCCGACTTCAAAAATAGTGTTTTGTGAAAAATGCGTATACCTGCGTCGCTTCCGGCCGGTCTTTCCCAACGAGAGGAATTCCCAAAGGCTCTCTCTCTCTCTCCTAGACTTTTACTCCGATTGACTTAAAACTTTGGGTGAATATTCTAGACATATTGTACTATTAGATAATAAAATTTAAAAAAAAATGGATTTTTTTAAATTTTCAAACTCACGTAACCCCTTAAATAGGATCTATTTAAATGAAATGTTTTTTTTTCCTTGTCTCACGGCCTACTACGACCCTATTTGTTTCAAATATTTTTGTTTTATTGGTTCAAGCTATTCTTTTTAAATATTAAATATACAACTCTGCCAAAAATTCAAATGTCAATTTTTTTTTTAATCCTTCGTTCAATCACGAGCTATACTTGTCTACTAACATAAAAAAAATTGTTTTTTTAATTTGAGATAAAGCTATCATGAATTATCTTGACCACCACCAGGAAACTTTTTTTTGAGGGGTCTCCAGAAATTTTTAAAAATATTGTTGAAATGTTGCTCTTTTGAATAAAATAATTTATATTTAATATTTTTGAATAAAATAATTTATATTAATAAAGTAATTATATTTAAATATGCTTTTTTTTTTGTTCGAAGTCCACGTAACCCCTTAAATTAATTTTTTTTTGCAGTGTGGAGTAAATTGAAGTGCGGAAATACGTGGCAATTAAAGATTTTTTTTTTTTCGAAAATGTCACGTGATTTTCATGGAATTATTATTGTACGTGAATTATGTTTGGCCCGATGATTATTGCCACGTGAGCCGAGGGTTGAAACGTATACGCCCGAGAGAAAAACCCCTCGTCGAGTCGTCACCTAGTTAGTCACGTATTCATTACAAATTGCGGGCTCCGAGGTAGATTTTATATTTAAACGAGTGTGTGTGGTCCGTGGCAGCGGCGTCTTGTGGCTCGTCTCGTTCGTTTGGTGTTACGATCATCTCCCTTGGGGCACCACTTACCCCTAGCAGGGTTCGTTCACCTACCAATTATTCCTAATTTTCCAACTATATATACGTACACACAGAAATACATTCAAAATAAATATAAAATTTATGAAGAACGATACTTTTTTTTATCGTCATTGCTATAATTGTTATTATTATGATTTATTTATTGATGCTGGTGTTGCTGTTACAGATATAACAATAATTCTGGTGATAATTGATACTCTCAGTTTGCGTTTTTTTCTTATATGGGCTCTTAATAGGGGAAAATGATTGGATAGCCGGATTCAGTCAACATCAATTCCTAAGTCTGTCTAAATCCGTTTTCAAACACTGGTTAACGGTCTCAATCGGTCCATTAGCAGCCGAGATATGATCGATCAAAGTTTAGGCAATTGGCAAAGGCAAATCTAAAATGGATGTTTTCGCGTTTCGATTTCTCCAGAATCGACATTTCGTCCTAGGCACTTCTATCTTGGCTCATATTGCGTGCAATCGATCCACGTTTCGAATGGATTATGACCCATTCGGCTAGGACCACCTGTCGATCCGCGCGTTACCCCAAAGTGAGCCTCCCGGATTGTCGCGCCTTTGGTTGT
>CAWVQM010000573.1:0-17693 GCA_963932345.1 Ophion ventricosus | reverse complement strand
ATTCGTTGAGCTAATTACAATTTGCCACGAATATTTTACAATAAATCTTTGAATGTTGCACGATTTACTGTACGAAGAAATATTTCCATTGGGAAAAAAATCATTGAGTCATTGTGTTTCAATGCAATCGAACACTCAATCAATTTAATTGATCAAATGATCATTATTGATTGATTGGTCGAAAATATACTTCCTTTGTACCTCATAATTGTGCTTCCGAAGAAATAATTGTGAGAATTAAAAATTGATCGAGTTATTATATTACGAAGTACTCGATCGATTAATCAATTCGCTTCTCTGCAACACAAGGAAATAAAAAGTTTTGTAAAAAATCACTGCGACGGAGTGCGAATAATTGATCTTGTTAGAGAATAATTCGACGCGTTGCATAATAATATTTCGAAATCTTTTTCAGCACTGTTAACCAATTGCAATTAGGAAATACTGTCAATTTGCGATTAACGCAATACTTGCGAGGTATGCACAACATCTGCGTCCCGATTGATACATCGATGAATGCGAATGAAAAAAAAAACCGACGAAAATTACGAAAGTTCTCGTAAAAAACGGATAGGAATGGGATTATTTCTATTCAGCGGAAAAAATATGGACATTTTCCTGCGAGATAAATTATTTTTTTGATATATTGTTTTTTGTTTTTGTCAAAATGGCGCATTTCTAAAACAAAAAGTATAAAATGCCATGAGAAAATCGTCAGAAAATTGTTTATAAAAAAGGAACTATGCAATATAATAAAAAAACCCTACGTATTGCCTCAGAAAATGTAATTCTAAATATACAGTTAAAATTTCAATTTCAAATTTGTTTGAGTTATGGGTTCGACAGACTTGGAAAATGTAGTTTTGAGATAAACGAGTTTAAAGTTAGTAGAAAGCCACGACATGCATCCAGAGGGGTTGAGCTAGAATTCGAAAACCGAGTATTTAGAGATTTTTCAAACCAATAATTTTTTCGAAAATAAAATTTTATAGGTACTAAGGTACCTTTTTTCAACAAAAAAAATTTTCAACAAAAAAAAATTGATTTTTGGAAAATCCTAAAGTGGCCTAAGGCCTTAAAGAAATTCTCGATACTCGAGAATTCAAACCTCCTCCGTTCCAAAAAAATTCCCAGACTCAAGAGTTCCGAGCTCGGTCTGCTATTGGGATTTTTTTTAACAATTTGTCGGATTCTTCATTCTTCCTGTAACTAGTAGTGGCAAGTAGGCAAGTAGCTAAAGTTGAAGGTCCAGCTCCGTTAACCGAGGATATCCAAAGAGCGAGACGAAGACGAGAAATCCTTTGAACCCTTGCCAAGTCTTAGGAGATTACCAGAAGCATCCCAAGGTAGAGAGGAAGTAGATGGAGGTACAGAGAGAAAGAGAGAGAGAGAGAGAGAGAGAGAGAGGGAGAGAGAGAGAGAGAGAGAGAGAGAGAGAGAGAGAAAGTTGGGCCTCGCTACTCGAGATTACAGGCCGGGATGCAGCCACCTCATCTGCTCGAGGTCATAAGTCCCGTACCTGCCAGGAAATGCATTTTCCTTCGCTATATATGTATCCTGAGCAAAAGCTCCGAAGCGCCATCTCGCTAATTCACTAAATCAGTTTATTACTAATCCAAATCCGAGCTAAACCTTATATCGTTGTTGCACTGCAATGTTTTACCTCCGAGGGTGCCCATTGGGCCATCAAACCAACATTTTTTGATACCTAGAGACGATAGAAAATTTTGGATTTTTCATTTCGTTAATCTCTTACAGCAGCTATTCCTCCCTTTATCATTGCAACCATTTGCACTGAGAAAAGTGTACGGTGTTTTAACCATATTTTAAGTTTCTCTGAGCGGACAATAATAGAGTAGTGCTCGTTGATATTTTAGCATTTGCATAAATTATGCACATATGTTAACCGCAACCACCAATCTTACAAGCATACGTTGATTGTTCGATGCTATATAATGTAGTAGGTACTTATAAAATCGATATGCCCTTGTAGGGTAGAGAGGGGCACGTTGAGCAAGTTTGAAATTATTACGCCCTGTAATTCCTTCAGTCTGCCGTATAAAAATGAAACCTACTTTGGTGAATAGGACATTTATCTGGGCAAAAAAGTCTGTAGACGAAATTCTTGTCATCCTTATTGTTTCACAGATAATCATTGTCAAATGACTAAGGCCATATTTGCTCAACCTGCCCCGATAGTGGGGTAAGTTGAATATGGGTATGAGGTAAGTTGGGCCAAAGTAAGAATTGCATAAAAACAATCAGACGTATGCAACATGGTTTGGTACAATGCAGTAATAAACCAACAGTTGCTTGTTAAAGCGAGCAACCACGTTAGATGCTTCAAAAAATCAATTTTTTGTTTATTTCATAAATCGTTAGCAAAATATCTTAAGAATACACGCTGAAAACTTTAAAACGGTATTCGGATTCCTTCTAACGGTATGTATATAAATGATAAAGGCTCTCCGATCGACACCCAAGCGCGCTCAGATATCCACGAGCGATCAGTTAGGTAGTTTGTTTGGGTTTGTTTGGGTTTCCATAACCCAAATTTGCGTTTTCATAACCCAAACAAACCCAAACTCGACCGTTTGGCGATTAGCTCCAAAACATCTCCATTCTGGGTACAAAATAATCGAGGTAGCGGCATTTCTTGCTGCTATTTTGTTCAATGAAGGAAATTCAGCCCTACTCATGGTTATGAATGAACTACAAATCGTAATTGGCAGGCAGAGCTACGGATATGCCGAGCAAATGCATCAGATGCGCGTGGCTTGGCAAAATAGAAAAAGTTTATTAGAGACAAAAGAAGCTCGAAAAGCTCGTAAGAAGGAAATGCAAGCTTCAAATGAGTTGCATGAGAAAGAGGAAGGACTGCTATATGGTGCTGGAATCGCTGATTAATCGGTAAGACACTTTATCATTTGATTAAACACATTTGACTTTGAGTTTTTCGTTTGTGAAAGTTTAAACGTGTCTTTCTCGAAACGACATTTTTTCAATTTGCGGGAATCATAACTCAAAAACTAATTGATAGATCATCTTAAAATTTAGAACACGTTTACATAATATAACTTATTAAAACATGAACCTAAAGTTGAAAAGATGAGATTGTTTAAAACATATTTGTTATTGCAAAGTGCAGAGAAAAAATGCTAAAAGTCGAACATTTTTTTTAAACACGTTCCAACATTCAGTTCTCGATTTTTTTTCTAAGTTTAGGTTCATGTTCTTAAAAAATATCTCAAGAATGTATAAAAAATTGTTGGACTGTATCAGACGCGAATTGCGAGCTGCACAATTCCCGCAAATCGACAACGACGACGAGGACACACCAAGGGACACAGCGGATGACACCTTAATTAATGCATGAAATAACTTGAAAAAATTACCAAAGATGTATGAAAATATGAATAAATTATTGTCAGAGTTGCGGAAATTTCAATTTTTTTTTCACAATAAAAAGAAACCAAAATATCATCTTATTTTCGATCTCCTAAAGTGGTTACCTGCCTTAATTAGTTAGGTTTTAAAACATTAACATTAATTGCAATGAACTTTGAAATATTTTTTCTCATACAGTGGCAGAAGAAAATCTTTCAACCACGTTTTTTTTTACTTTTGGGTTAAAAAATAATGAAACGTCCCGTGTTACCGTCTCGTGCGCCTCATGACAACGGGTGATGGCGTGATGTGTTCCTCTCCCCCATACCTCTTTTTCCGCTATTTGATGCACCCACGTGCGGTACTTAGTTTTCCAGATATTCCGATTGCTCAACTTACCTGACTGCTCAACATGCCCCTCCCTGCCCTCTGATTTTTGTCGGTGCTGAGATATCCGACTTTGAATGAAAAAGGATCCTTTTGTCTTTGATCATCGATATCTCAGCAACCAATGATCTGTTCCTTTAATTCTTTGGAGTAGTGTATATTGTCAAGCCTTTTACAATATTTAATAACTATTTCGAGGATAATAAATAGTCAAACACCCCACTAAAATCGCATGTTTAAATATCCGTTTCGCTTATAGTTGTGTTGACCATACTTTGAATGCAGTGTCAATTTTAATTTTAAAAAAATGAATCTTATAAAAAACAGAATCTCATTTTTATTAAATGATTTAGAAACTTTTGTATTCGACGCGGTTCGGTTGGCCATTATCCAAACTCATTTCAAAATAATTGCAAACGTATATTTCGATTAATCTAAATAATTGCGCTATTAGTTTACTTTGGCTGTCGCTGCAACTGCAACGCCCTCAACAAATTGTTAGCATATCCGGCACGTATGCAAACAAAAACAAAAAAAATTAATTCATGTACTACACGGACAGGGGAAAAAATGGTATCGGCTAGGCGGAAGAATTAAGAAAATTCCCAGGCTCTCGCGCATCGCTTTTATAACGGTCGGGGAGCGACGGCGCGCGAGAGACCTGCGGTCTACGGGTTAAGTGTGAGAGAAAAGCCGCGAGGTGTCGGAGGAGAACAGGGAAAGCGGAGGGAGTCGCACGCCGAAGACATGCTCAAAAAAAAAAATGAAGACAAGAAGGAAAGAGAGAGAAAGGGGGAAAAAAGTTCTGCCCTCGACCCAACGCTGCAAGCTTGGCACAGTTATTGGCCACTTTATTCAACAAACCGCAAAGATGATTGACTACAGTTGAAAAATATCGACAAAATTACACTGGTCGTGATATCTTAGTAAATTTTCGATTTTTCGATACCTCATTAATCCTGGGAGCACCAAAATAGTACATTATAACACGAGGAGGACGAAAAAACTTCTTGTAACCGCGTGCGGATTGCAGCACTCGCCTTCGGTTCGGGCTGCGAACTCACACTCGTTGGAAAAAAGTTTTTTCGTCGAGTATTTTACGAAATTTTATTGTACGCGGTGTGAAAACGTCCGTTATCGTACCGAGTGGAATAAAATATTTTGCTCTTATTAACATCGATATAAAATTGTAAAGAATTCGCTTGTAAATTTATTTCTATGTATATATCCGTCGACTGATTTTAGTAATTATTTTGTTCGTTACTTACTGGACCACCTTACAATCTTTGCAGATTTCATTTGGCAATATCGTCTGAAAAATAATTCAAGTCGACTTAGGGAATATTTTATTCAATTTGACGTGAAGGCCCTTGGTGTGGTGCCCTTTTTAATATAAAAGAACTAGAACCAAAAATCAAGGCGAAAAATGATCATTTATTTAAGGAAATTTGCAAATGCGCTTTAGAAATGCGCACGCTAAAGATTGATTTTTTAATGGAATGTTCATCTGTTTTTAGTTGAGGTGACGCAATATATCTAATAACTTTCTAGAGATATTATTTGTTCGTTCACCAACACAACATCTTAGGTTTTTTGCAAATCATGTTTTTAAGAAAGTTCTTAGACAGCGTGTGAAATTGCATAAAACGATACGGTTAATTAATTAAGATAATTACAATCGGTCTGAAAAAATGTATGTCGAGTAATTTTAAATATTGTTGGGATTTTTTCAAGTTTTAGACCATTCTCAAAATGTTTAAAATTATAATAGTCAAAAAATTTCCTTTTGATGGATTTTAAATAAAATAAAATTTATTATTAAACATGTTTTTATAAACAAAATTGATTATAAACCATGTTTAAAATAATAATTTTCAACAATTTCAAATGATTTTCCTCAAATTTTGAGACAACTTAAAAAATCTGCTTAAATTGTGAAAAAACATTCAAAGTTGCTTAAGTTCTGAGGATAAAAGCAGTAAAACAATATTTTCAAGCAATCATTTTTTTTCAATAGCTCGCAAACGATTTTTTTAAATTTCATTTAATTGAATTTAAAAAAATGTGTTTAAAACACACATTTTTTATAAATTCAATTAAATTTAATTTAAAAAAATGTTCTTAAAAAAACATTTTCGTTAGCCTTGTTTTTCAATGGTATCTGTAAACATTATAATTTAGAATTCTTTGAAAATGTTGTTTCAGAAAACATTTTTTAACATTGTTCAAAAACATCGTTTGCGAGCTATTGAAAAAAAAAAAATGATTGCTTGAAAATATTGTTTTACTGCTACTCTACGAAATTAAATTGAATTAAAAAAAAATGTGTTTTTTAACCACATTTTTTTGGTTAATTAAATTAAATTGAATTAAAAAAAAATGTTATTTGCAAACACATTTTTTAACACAAACCCTAATTTAAAAAATGCTTCAAAATAATATCTTTGTGAAAATCGATGTTTTCCAATTTAAATGAATTTGCGACGTATTTATAAGCATGGCCAACGACTGTGCCACGGTGGCCAACGATCGGCAACGAGGCAGCACTGGGCTCGTTGTATCCCCGCGAGGCTTCACTCGGCCACGGTAAACTCGTCTAATGGTCGCCATTATATGTCCGACACAGGAGAAAACGGACCTCGGAGTGCGCTTCGGCTTTTGAAGAGAGCGAGCCCCCGGTGAGGACCGCGGACATTTGACCCTCGCAAGAGAGAGAGAGAGAGAGAGAGAGAGCCTCCCTCGCCGAGAAATCAAGAGAAATATGCGCCTCAGAAGACACCAGACTCATATACATATATACATGAGCATAGACACGCTGGGCGTTTTACTCCGCGATCGTTTACGGTTTTCGCGGAAATGTTCACATTAAAAACGTGTATATACACACGCAGGTATTTACTGCAATTGTTACCATTTATGTGAATATCCATCCAACGAGGATACAAGTGTGACGCGATAAATGGCAAAATTTTCCCCGTGCTTGTTTTGAACTGCGTGTGAATGAGGCGTGGTAAAATGATGATGCCCCCCCCCCCCCCGCCCTCGCCCCTCTATTGGAACAAAGTTTCTCCAAATGCTTCGAGCTTCGTTTTCCTCTCTGTGCTCTTTTCTCGATGTTCCAGTAATCGTCGAACTGTAAAAACGAGCACGATTGTCTCAAATTGTTCGCTCGAGTGAAGTAAAATTTGGTTTGAATCTCGGTGTAGACGTTGGTTTTCTATAGAACGATTCAAGTAAATGTCTCAATTGATGGTAACTGACTGTAATTGCAAGGGTAACCGTGTATTTTACTCTGATATTTAAGGAGGTACGATCATAGGGAGGAATCCAACTTTCGGGCCTGACATTTTTATATGATGTTGACGAATACATTATGCATTATGAATACATTACGAATGAATTATGAATTCATTATGAATACATTATGATCGATTTTCATATTTTTTCCGGCATTTTGCCACGATAAATATGTTTTAAACAATCTAATCTTTCGAACTTTAGGTTCATGTTTTAATAAATTATATTATGTAAACGTGTTCCAAATTTGAAGATGATCTATCAATTAGTTTTTCAGTTATGATGCCCGCAAATTGAAAAAATGTCGTTTCGAGAAAAACACGTTTAAGGGGCCAGTCCACTTTGAAAAATTCAAAAAATCGATTTTTTTTTACTGTTTTCGAAAGTACATACATTCAGAAATATTGTGTCAATATTGTGTCAATATTGCCGATTGAGTTTAGGTAAGAGTTTTTCATAGTATAAACTTCAAACGCGTTTTTCTCGAAACAACGTTTTCAAAATCTAGCTCCATCCTATCTCTAAAACTAATAAACCGATTCTCTTGAAATTTGAACCACATATTGTAAACATGATTCGCAACAAGATGACCCTCGATGGTTTTAAAATTTTGATTTTTACTCTTTTTTTGCGAAAAACTGCGAAAAAAACGCGTTTTTTTTACTTTTTTCGTTTTTCATCTGCCATTTTTTTATTTTTTGATAAAACTTTATATCCGAAGGTCATTTTGTAGCTGGTGTCATACTGAATCTAATGGACTTTGATTTTTTTGTTTCAGACAAGCCGTTGCCGAGCTGTGATGGAGCTACCTAGTCCACCTATTTTTGAGGCGTTACGTTAAACAATAGTTTTTGTACTTAAAAATGAATAAAAATGAATTAAAATTTTTTAAAATGTATTTCAAGACTTTATTTATCAAGCCCAACAACTTTTATATCCATATCTTTTATAAAGTCCTCAAAAAAAAAAAAAATCGCGAAAATAGCCTTTTTTTCGTGGCTCCAAAGTGGACTGGGCCCTTAAAGTTTCACAAACGAAAAACTCAAAGTCAAATGTGTTTAATCAAATGATAAAGTGTCATATCGATTAATCAGCGATTCCAGCACCATTCAGCAGTCCTTCCTCTTCTCATGCAGCTCATTTGAAGCTTGCATTTCCTCTTTACGAGCTTTTCGAGCTTCTTTTATCTCTAATAAACTTTTTCTATTTTGTCGAGCCACGCGCATCTGATCCATTTGCTCGGCATATCCGTAGCTCTGCCTGCCAACTACGATTTGTAGTTCATTCATAATCATGAGTAGGGCTGAGTTTCCTTCATTGAATAAAATAGCAGCAGGAGTCGCTACAGAAAGTGTTATATTTTAAGTTTTAACGGCGCGTGAAATATCTTTTTTCCAAGCCTTAAAGCAATTTTTAATTTTCAATAATCCTTGGTCAACTGACATCGACTGTCTTTCAGGCTTGACAAAACCTTACATAAATTGCGGTCCGACATATAAAATTTGGGAATTTACGAGCTACGAATCTCCGAGAAACCGCATGTGGCTCACTGTGCCCCGTGACACATTGTGCCCCACTCTCACCTACTGTATTTCGTTACGTCGTGCCATTCGAACCAAGTTCAACGTGTTTTTTTTCTGTTATACTTGAAACTGTGGGAACCTGCTTTAATTGCGTTCGATTCGTGATGTACAATCTCGCTCGTCGTATATATTATATATATATGTGTGTGTGTGTGTATGTTGCACAAGCTGCCCCCCGCCGAATGGTGTTCCTTCTCGCGACTCTTTCACCGCTCTCGCCACTCAAAATCGCATTGTCCTCGGGGAGAAGAAACGAGAAAGGAATGTATTCACTCTTTTCAATGGCACCTCCGTGTACAACTTCGGGACCGTTGAGAAGATGGTTATCGTGTGTCTACATGTTTTTTTTTCTCTCCTCTCCGTGCGACATGAAAAAAAAAAAAATGAGGGTTGATTGTTCAATCATGGTCAAGCTGGCTCCTCGTTTATCGCCAGATGTGCTACTTTATTAATTCACATGGATATTTAAATAATTCTATCGTTACCGTATTTCCATACCGAGAAAACATTATTATATTCTTCACTGAGAAAAATGATTTTTTCGAATGGAATAGAATTTTGGTCGAATCTCGGCATACTAGAGTTACGTGCGATATTCGGTGAAATTATTTATTTAAACCAAGTAAATGTTTTAGTTGATTACAACTGAGACTACGAATAATCATTATTTTGATTTGTGTAAAACTTGATTCAAGTAAATTGGGGATTTTATTGAAAGAAAGTATTTTATTTCAATAAATGATTTCTTCGAACATTTATTTAACTCCGAAAGATTATTTTTTCCTTAATTTTTTATTTAAAATATTTTTTTTCTTAATTTTTTATTTAAAAATAATTTTTTTCTTTCATTTATATTCAAAAATAATTTTTTCTTTATTTTTTTATTTAAAAATATATTTTTTCTTTACTTTTTTTTATTTAAAAAGGATTTTTTTCTTTAATTTTTTTATTTAAAAAGAAAATGATTTTCTCAACATTTATTTAACTCCAATAAAATCATATTTTGCCCATTTATTTGACTCCAATAAATTTATTTTTTGTACATTTATGTGAATTCAATAAAAGAATATTTCGCCCATTTGTTTGACACCAATAAATTCATGTTTTGTACATTTATGTGAGTCCAATGAAATAATATTTTGCCTATTTATTTAACGCCAATACACATAAATTAATTTTTTGTATATTTATTTGAATCCAAAAAATGTTTTTTTTTTGTCAAGCATTTATTCGACTTGCATAAATAATTTCTTCTCTTGATACGGAACGAGATAATATTGCAAAAATAATTATGTTCGTCGATCTTTACTTAGTCACATTCAAAATTCATTTTGAAGGCCCCTCGCACGTCCTGTATACAATAAAATTGCAGCCTCAAATTCGTCATTTCGTGGATTATCGCTGACTAAAATTTAATCATCGGAACAATCTGAACGACAAGATTTGTACGATAAGTTTTTTTTTTCACACATATATGCGCGTTCGTAACTATGCCGATACGATCTTCGGTACCCTGGGCCCAGGTGGTCGAGAGAAATGGTCGTTCGCCCATCTCGAAAATTCCTCCCTGTGGAGTGCCAATTACAGGACCGTTGACGTTTCACTTATTTCTCCCTTTCTCTCTCTCTCTCTCTCTCTCTCTCTCTCTCTCTCTCTCTCTCTCTCACTCTCACTCACTCTCACTCTCTCTTTCTGTCTTCTATTCTCTCTCTTCGTCTTTCTATTTCCATCTTTGGCCTATTCTCATGTAAGGTACCACAGTGAGAACACTCGAACGTGGCTTTTTCTAGTACGTCACGTACGCTCATATCCCTCGATGTTACCCGACGCATATATCGGGTGTCTCATTTAAATCAGCCAGTACAAATATATTCGAAACCTCCCGATGATATGAAAATATACTTTAGACAAAAGTTATATTGCTTGAAGGGTCACATTGTTTGGTATAAGTATTTTCTATCCAGATGCATTCTGGATAGAACCAGTTTTTTTTTTAACGGAAGAATATATTTTTCAATATAATTATATAGGGTAGAGAGGGGCATGTTGAGCAAATTTGGAATTATCATCCTGTAATTCCTTAACAGTCTGACGTATAAAAATGAAATCAACTTTGGTCAATAGGAAATTTATCTGGGAATAAAAAGTCTGTAGACGAAGTTCCTGTTATCCTTATTGTTTCACAGATAATCGCTCTCAAATGAATGAGGCCATGTTTGCTCAAACTGCCCAGATAGTGGGGTAAATTGAGCACGAGTATGAAGTAATTTGGACAAAGTAAGAATTGCATAAAAAAATCAGACGTATACAACATGATTTGGTACAATGTAGTAATAAATATAATGTTCGAAAAAAAATAAAATGCTTTAACATTTTATTTTTTTTACGGAAATTTTACTACGGAATTTTTTTTTACGGAATTTTACTACGGAAAAAATAAAATGCTTTAGCATTTTATTTTTTCCGTAGTAAAATTCCGTAATTCCGAAAAAATAAAATGCTTTAGCATTTTATTTTTTCCGTAGGATAATTTGAAAAACAGGCGGTGTGCAAATACTTTTTTACCCACTGTATATATTTTTAATACATTTTTATATATAATATAATATAGCAATCAATATTATTTAATATAATAATGTAGCCAAGATGTCCCATTTTAAATGCACATTTTTTTGACGAAACATTTTTTTATATTATTCCATTTTGCAACTTATTCCAACTGTGCATTTAACATGGGACACCCTGTATATGTGTACAATGCTCTTTCATGCTCGTGATCCTGTTTCGTGATTTCAACCCTCGTATTGAATCACCATCGTTTCGGAGCAACTTTGAACGCTATTCCCGAAGTGCACTTTGCATCGCAGAAAGATAGAGAGAGAGAGAGAGAGAGAGAGAGAGAGAGAGAGAGAGAGAGAGAGAGAGAGAGAGGAGAAATTTTGAAAAAGGAACCTTGCAGGCTGTATGTACCTTGCAGGGCAAACGACTTTTTTAAGGTCCTCGAGTCAATCTCAATCCCTCCCTTTTCTCGTAGACTCGTGTGTATGCAGACACGCATACGTATGAACAGTAATGAACCCGCATCAGGGGTTGAAAAACGTTGCACCCCCCGAGTCCGCAATAAAAGGAAGGCAACGAATACTAACGCGGAACGAAAAAAATATACCAACGCAAAAGGAAAGTAGAATATTCGAGGGTTGATTGGTGTTTAGAGAAATAATTACGAGCTAATTATTTGAGGAATTTGGTCGAAACGTCTTTATCACGTGGATCACTGTAGGGATGATGTGCCAGAGGCGTGAAGTTAAATCAGTCTTGAATGGCACAATATGTAGAACCAAGACTTGAAATTCCAGTTCAAGCTCATTTTTTTTGTTTCATCTGTATTCGTTAACATGTAACTTTATTAGAACGGTAAGGATGGAAGCGTTGAGTGATAATGGGATGTAGAGGAAAAAACTTGATTATCGACAAAAAAAAACAAATTTAGTCCATTTGTTATTAACAAATAGAGAAACATATAAAAAATTATCTGGCCATACGATAGAAAATCTTATGAAATATGCTCTGTTCGAATTTGAAGCAAATCGGACAAATCGATTTTGAGATATGACGCATACCGGTTCATCAAACACTTTCGATAAAAATACAAAAGAAAAAAAGAGTAAATCGAAGCGCGGCGGTTTTTTGTAGCGCAGTAACCTATTACAAAAATCGGAATTTGTACAAAATCGTTGCTGCAAATCAAAGTTAAGACCCTACCTAATAAAAAAAATCGTGTTTTCAAATGTCCAGCTTATACAGACCCGTTAAATAACATTCACATACGTCATTATAATAATTCACCTTTGTGGATATTGTAGTGGATTATCGTATTATTCAAACAATTTTTACGAATTTTACAATTTTACGTTTTTTTTTCTTCAAACTAATTTTATGAAACGGTTCATTCAAATTGTTTTTACGAAACGTTTCGTACAAATTAACAGAAATCATCACAACTCGGTGAATTTTTATAATTTTTAAGAAATCATTTATCAACATTTTTTCAACAAAAAATTGTATTATCAATATTCACACACCCAACAACAAAAAATCCACCTCTGTGCACCATTAATTCATATACAAAAAAAATGTTTACAAAAGATCTCGGACAAACAAAAAGTCACAAAAAAATTTTACAAATTTTTTTTTTGCAAACGTAGATCCTAGGCTATAAATCGACGCAATAAAAAATCGTGTTTCTACAATTTTAACCATACACAGACATCTCAAGATCAGTGCTCCTCTGCACGACAATAATTCCTCCTCACAAAATTGTTCTCAGCAATAAAAATAAAATGAAATAAAAAAAAAGAGAGACGAAGATTTCTCTCGTACTCATTCATGCTCTCTCGTAAGTCCTCGCGAAGCGTGAGAAACGCGAGAAGAGGAGAATTAAACAAGAATCAAAAACTCCCCTATAACGATGCATTTTTCTCTTCCCTCTCCCTCTCCCTCTCTCTTCTCCTGACCTATTCAAATCATTGTATTCTTTCGAAAAATACAACACACACACACACACACACACACACACACACAGAAACGAGAGACTGCGGAGGAAAAAAAAATGTCTCGACAGGACAGGAAGGAGATACAAGGATACTCAATAAGAGATTCATATATTCCGGTGGGGACTCGAAGGAGATCTCGGGCGTGACCCTCGACCATACACCCACACACGGTTGCGATACAGTCCCGGTGAACCTGTCGTTAAAGGGCGTGTTGGGCGTACGAAAAGAGGTAGAGATACGAGATGAACGAAGATATGAAAATGAATACGACGAGAATGGAAGAAGAGGTGGTAATTCTGACAAAAGCACACGCGGCATCCATTCATCCTGCTCTTCGTCATCGTCGTCGTCTTCGTCGTCTTTGCTCTCGTCTCGCATACGTTTTTCATATGTTAAAACGTCGACCCCGAGACCGAACGGGGTCGTGTCTCGTTCTCTTTTACACTGATTCGAACAACATTTTACCCACATTTATTTCCCACACGCGTGTCGTTATGTGCGCATGCTTTAAAAAAAAAATATATATATATACGAGAAAATTATATGTACATATAGATACGGAATATTTCAGACTGGATCGACAGGTCTGGGTCGTTTACCATTAATTATTTTATCTTATGGATGCTGCGTTTCGTACCGGGAGGGGGGGGGGGGGAGGGGGAATTTAAGTTTTTCTGTCGCAGTCCGAGAGGAGAGACGTCTCAGTATTTTTATTAATAATGGAATTGACAGGAGAGATGCTTTTTTTCGTTGACGAATCAGTGTCAAAATTAAAGGCATGTTGAGAAATGAGAAAATAAGTATGTGCGAAGCGTTTCGGAAATATTGTTTGCATAATATGATTCAATTGTACGTGAAACATGGATTTGTGTGAATTATATTTAAGGCATCGGCTTAAGGTTGAAATATTGTAATTATGATTTTTTTATTGCGCAGTTTCATAGCCTAGGGTTGCAACTTTAATTGGCAAAAAAGGTTTTCTAAAAATGATAAAAATTGAACGAGTTGTGAGGATTTTTGTTAATACGTGTGAAACGGTTCGTAAATATTGTCTGAATGGTAGAAATTAATTATACACAAAGGTGGATTATTATAGTGACCCATGTGATCTTTATTCGAGGGGTCTGCATAAGCTTGGAATCCAAAAAACACAATTTTTTTATTTCGTAGTTTTGTAGCCTAGGGTCTTAACTTTAATTTGCAAAAAAACATTTTGTAAAAATGATAAAAATTGATCGAATTGTGAGGATTTTTGTTAATATGTGCGAAACGGTTCGTAAATATTGTCTGAATAATAGAAATTAATTATACACAAAGGTAGATTATTATTGTGCCGTATGTGAATGCTATTTAAGGGGTCTGCGTAAGGTTGAAAATTTGAAAATACAAATTTTTTTCCGTAGTTTTGTAGCCTAGGGTCTTAACTTTAATTTGCAAAAAAACATTTTGTAAAAATTATAAAAATTGAACGAGTTGTGACGATTTTTGTTAATATATGCGAAACGGTTCGTAAATATTGTCTGAATGATAGAAATTAATTATTTACAAAGGTGGATTATTACTGTAACGTATGTGAATTTTATTTGAGGGGTAGGCATAAGCTTGAAATATTGAAAATACCATTTTTTTTTATTTCGTCGTTTCATAGCCTAAGGTTTTAACTTTAATGGCAAAAAATAGTTTGTAAAAATGATACAAATTTACCGAGTAGTGACGATTTTTGTCAATATATGTGAAACGTTTCGTAATCATTGTTCGAAAAATAAAAATTAATTACACACAAAGGTGGACTATTCTTGTGACGTATCTGAATGTTATTTAAGGACTGCATGAGCTTGAAAATTGCAACGTACGATTTTACGATTTTTTTATTGCGTAGCTTCATAGTCTAAAGTCTCAACTTTAATTTGCGACAAAGATTTCATAAAAATTCGAAAAATTGACCGCATCACCTAGTGAGTAATAAAAAAATCGTAAAAAACAAGAAAGAACCTTTTTTTAATCTTTCAAATACTATTCCGAACTGTCGCACGTTTTTTTCAATTCGAAAAGAAAGCGCACATTCGTTCAACTAGTGACTCCCTCCGTATTCGTTGCCCACGCATTTTCCCAATTCCGAAACCCCCCTCCCGCCGCTCTCACGGTGATCTCACTCCCTTTAATTTTAACTTTAAGTCTCGGGATAACGCGCCGCGGGGTTTTTCCCTGGAGAAGAAAGATCTGACCTCGGCTCTGTGTTCTTTACCCTCGCCGGGGGTTACGCGGGGTAAAATCTTTCGCTTAATTTAACCGACCCCCCCCCCCCCCTCCCCGACGGTAGCGCACGCACTGTCGGAGTAGCGAGGATTCGAGAACTTCAAAGCGTTCCGCAACGAAGCTCCTGCGCCTTGTCAGGACGGAGACAATGAGCGCCTGAAACGGATAGCCTTAAGGAATACTTTCTTGCTCCTTATTTTTCTCTCTCCTCCCCCCCCCCCCCCTCCTCTTTCGCCTTTTCTCATCCTTTCTCTCTCTTTGTCTCTCTCTTAGAGCGTGTAGTCGCGGTTTGCTCTGCTCCCCATCTCCATCCGACTGCACTCTGCGTTGGATCGTATGCAATTCAAGTGCAACCAAAAGATTATCTGTGAGGCACGTACTTACCGGCTGATTCACCCAAACCCAAACAAACCCAAATGAGACTTCCATAAATACTCATTTTTGACAAAAAAGTGAGAGACAAAATTTCAAGGGTTTATATTCAGTCGTTCCAGTGTTTTTTTTTTTCTACTCTAAGGCATCAAATTCATTTCAATATCGTGTCCATTCCTTCAAATGGGAATCCTTATTTTTAAGACCCCCCATTCTAGTTTTTTTTTTAAAGACAAACAAACCCAAACTGATTTCAAGATCGTGTCCACTCATTCAAATGGGAACTCCTATTTTTAAGTCCTCCAATTCCATCCCCTTTTTCAAAAACCGAAAGAAACCCAAACTGATCTCAAGATCGTGCCTACTCTTTGAAATGGGAACTCCTATTTTTAAGCCACCCCCTCTCCTCTGTTCTACTTCTTTTTTTTCAACCCATACATATCCAAACTAATTTCCAGATTATGTCCACTCCTGAAAATGGGTACTCCTATTTTAAAGTCCCCGAACTTCACTTCTTGTTCAAAAATCTAACCAAATCCAAATTGATTTGAAGATCACGTCGACTCTTTCAATGGGAACCCCTATTTTTAGCTCACCCCCACCCCCACTATTCCACTTCTTTTTTTATATCCAAACTCTACTGTTTTATATGAGAACTTCTACTTTTAATCCCGCTATTCCCCTTTTTTTCAAGAAACCCAAACTATCCCAAACCGATTTCAAGATTGTGTCCGCTCTTTTAAATGGGAACTCCTATTTTTAAGGCCCCCAATTCCACTTTTTTTAAATCAATCTAAGCAAACCCAAACTGACTCCATAAGATCATGTTAACTTTTACAAAAGGGAAAGTCAATTTTTAAGCACCCCGATTCCTGTTCTTTTTAAAAATCGAAACCAGCGACCTATCCAAATCCAAATCGAGTTCAAAATCGTGTCTACTATTTTTAATGGGAACCTCTACTTTTAAGCCCCCTATTCCGGTTTTTTTTAAAAGCGCACACAAACACAAACTGATTCCAGGATCGTGTCCACTCCTTCAAATGGGAACTCCTATTTTTTATTCCCCCAATTCCACTTTTTTTTTATCAATCTAAGCAAACCCAAACTAATTCCAAGATCATGTTAACTTTTTCAAAAGGGAAAGTCAATTTTTAAGCTCCCCGATTCCTTTTCTTTTTAAAAATCGAAACCAGCGACCTATCGTTAGCTTGGGACTCCCTTGATCCACCCTGAAATTAGTAATACGTAAATTTTCACGCATCTGGTAATGAGTGTGGTATTACCGCGGAAGCAAACAATTATTTTCATTGAACAATGAATAATGTTTCTTGACTCACCCTGTACACGTAATACATCGATGGAAAAATCTACACCGAATACAGATAGACATTGGAAGAAAAAAAATGGTTAAAAGCGTTAAAAAAAAAACGAACTTCGAAATTTTCGCCCGAGTTCTCTCGGGTATATGCTCCATTCGCAGCTAGAAAAATGTTCCTTTCAGGGAAAGATTAAATCTCGTGTCGGTGAAAAGATTCAACGAAAGAAAAGAAAAAGAAAAAAAAATGGAATAAAAGACATCAGTCTTGGGGCGAACCACAGCCCAAACGTTTTTGCCGTATTGCCGAAGACTGCGTGCCGAGTGAAAGAAAAAAAAAAAAACAACGATTTCTTCAGGCAAAGATGAAGGAACGTGGGATATTCTTGAGCGAATGAAAGAACGATTAAAAACTTCCGACGCGATCGTTTAACGCACGTTTTACAGATACGTCGTATACAGGTGTGTGTGTGTGTGTGTGTGTGTGTGTGTGTGTGTGTGTGTGTGTGTGTGTGTGTGTGTGTGTGTGTGTGTGTGTGTGTG
>CAWVQM010000572.1:0-10288 GCA_963932345.1 Ophion ventricosus | reverse complement strand
AATATCAGCGAGGACAGGGGATTGGAAGGAGAGATCGAGTTCTGGAGTACGAGAGGTGGAGTAAATGTCACCGCGGTTTATTGCTGCACGTTTCTCTTCCTTCGCCCCGCTCTCTTTCGCCCTCGGGCTTTTAAAACCGATAATATATGCGTTCTTGCATAAAACTTACTCGAAGCCAGAGAAAACGATACATATACAGACACTGACAGAACAAATTCTTTTGATATTAACTAGATGCGTGTATTTGAATTTTTTTTACTTGAGTTAAGGGGCCAGTCCACTTTGGAGCCACGAAAAAAAGGCTATTTTCGCGATTTTTTTTTGAGGATTTTATAAAAGATATGAATATAAAAGTTGTTGGGCTTGATAAATAAAGTCTTGAAATACATTTAAAAAAAAATTTAATTCATTTTTATTCATTTTTAAGTACAAAAACTATAGTTTAACGTAACGCCTCAAAAATAAGTGGGCTAGGTAGCTCCATCACAACTCGGCAACGGCTTGTCTGAAACAAAAAAATCAAAGTCCATTAGATTCAGTATGACACCAGCTACAAAATGACCCTCGGATATAAAGTTTTATCAAAAAATAAAAAAATGGCAAATGAAAAACGAAAAAAGTAAAAAAAACGCGTTTTTTCGCAGTTTTTCGCAAAAAAAAAGAGTAAAAATCAAAATTTTAAAATCATCGAGGGTCGTCTAGTTGTGAATCATGTTTACAATATGTGGTTCAAATTTCAAGAGAATCGGTTTATTAGTTTTAGAGATACGATGGAGCTAGATTTTGAGAACGTTGTTTCGAGAAAAACGCGTTTGAAGTTTATACTATGAAAAACTCTTACCTAAACTCAATCGGCACCGTTCAAAATCCATTCTGATTGCTCATCATCGTCGATTTCTTCAAGTCGTGCTTGCCTTCGATTTTTTGAAATTTTCAAAGTGGACTGGCCCCTTAACGAGATTTTTCGTGAAATCAAATTTTTCCTATTGTATTTCATTATTAAATTTATTTATTTAAAATATATTTATTTATTGAAATCAAGGTCTAATAATTAAATATTTTATTTATTCTGTAAGGGAAGGACATACCTATAAAAATAATTAAAAAAGTATAAAATCAAAAATTAAAGTAGGATTTTTAATTTCACACTTCTACTAAATTCTGAATAAAGTATGACAGCCTTTAAATAAAATAATCCATTAAGGGGTATTTTAAGACAAATCGCGAGATCCACGCAGACGAAGTCGCGGTTAGAAGCTAGTATATTATACTTTCGAAATATGTGAAAAAAAATCGTTCTTTTGAACATTGTAAAGGGTTTTCCCCCCTTAAGATCCTTCCAAACGAAACGTGATCCTCGAAATGACCTTCGTCCAAAAAAAAGCTTCCCCATAGCCAAAGATTATTTCGAAGCCACCAGGACTCAGGTAACGTCGACTACGGGGACAATTAGCCACTACCGGACACGTCCTCAAAGTCGCGCGTCTTCAAAATCGACTTTGCCCCGTAAATAATCTGCACACACGCATCTCGTGTGGCTCGGCGAGAGTTCTGTAAGTGCGGTCTGACTAGTAGATGCAGTTTCTACTTCGGATGCGCCGTAAATCAATCCGAGAGGAGAGAGGTGCGCACTGGTCGCGTCCACGAGTCCACGCGCTTGCGCGACGAGGAAAACCGACACGCGCGCCTTCAAAGCTTTAGCAAGCGTTTAACCAGCGTTTAATTAAACCATTATTCGTCCTTTGCTTACTTTTCTTTTTCTTTTTGGTTTTGTTTTGTCTTCATCCAGTCACAATGTACCGCGATAGGACACGGCCAAGATATATGTACGTGCATCGATGACTCGAGGGCCGGAAGGGCCTTAAATCTGCGTCGTCGTCGTAGCTGCTGCTGCCGCGCACTAAACGCCGATCCTTTGCCTCCTTTGGGGCGTTCGAGGTGGACGCGAGACGGCATAACAAAAGAAACAACGGTCTCCTTGCTTGGTTTAATCGTGCGACTTACGCCCTTGTGTCATTCGTCGTTTAATATGTAGATAATTCCAGTAGATACAAGACTTGTCTTTTCTCGCTGGGCTCGTATAGGATGCTGACAACACGTGGATGCATCTCTGCACCTTTCTCGTGATTACGTAAAAGACAACGTTGACGTTAATTTTTTTTTCTTTTTTTTTTTTCCTCGTCTCTTCTCGCCAGCATTGTAAATCTCGTACTGTTCGTTGGTTGGATGCAAATGTACGCATGGGTATCAGTCTCATGGTATACAATGTCCAGAGAGTGGGAGAGAAAGGGAGTTCCATTAGGAACTTCATGCAGTCGTTTGCTCGATCTTTGATCGCGAAACGTCCTGCAGAACGATTGTCGCAATCTCATTGCACAAACGCTGCCTTAATTACTCTCTCTCTCTCACGTCAAACGATTAATTATCCTTGTGCCAATGAAACGTTTGAGTTCCTATTTCTCTAGCTCGGATTCTCATAAATATATATACGTGGAAGCTAGAAGTCATTTGAGGCGGGCAACCACTTTAGGCGAGCGAAAATTAGATGATTGTTTGGATTTTTTTTTATCGTGAAAAAAAAACGGAAATTTCTGCAACTCTGACTATAATTTATTTATGTATTCATACATCTCTGGTAATTTTTTCAAGTTATTTCATGAATTAATTAAGGTGTAATCCGCTGTGTCCCTTGGCGTGTCCTCATCGTCGTTGTCGATTTGCGGGAATTGTGCAGCTCGCAATTCGCATCTGAAATAGTCCAACAAATTTTTATACATTCTTGAGATGTTTTTTAACAATATGAACCTAAATTTTGAAAAAAAAATCGAGAATTGAATGTTGGAACGTGTTTGAAAAATAATGATCGATTTTTAGCATTTTTTTTCCCCGGCATTTTGCAATAATAAATATGTTTTAAACAATCTAATCTTTCCAACTTTAGGTTCATGTTTTAATGAATTATATTATGTAAACGTGTTCCAAATTTGAAGATGATCCATCAATTAGTTTTTGAGTTATGATTGCCGCAAATTGAAAAAATGTCGCTTCGAGAAAAGCACGTTTAAAGTTTCACAAACGAAAAACTCAAAGTCAAATGTGTTTAATCAAAAGATAAAGTGTCTTACCGATTAATCAGCGATTCCAGCACCATACAGCAGTCCTTCCTCTTCCTCATGCAACTCATTTGAAGCTTGCGTTTCCTCTTTACGAGCTTTTCGAGCTTCTTTTGTCCCTAATAAACTTTTTCTATTTTGCCGAGCCACGCGCATCTGATCCATTTGCTCGGCATATCCGTAGCTCTGCCATTACTCATGTCGTAACAATTACTTCCGATGGTTATGTTTAAAACATGTAATATTAATAATATATCACTATAGCCATCATTATAAATACATGTAGCGACGTAATTAGCTATTTCAACTAATTTCATACCACTGAAACTTATTCTCGGTGAGATTTTCCATATCATAGCGTTTATGTTTTGGTTACAGTTTTGATGATATCCTCCTAAACCTCCAATTGACAGTGGAATCCGACCTTCCAAGGAGAAATCTACGCTCGGGTACGAGTTTCATAGACGCGAAGGGTGAATCTATCTCCGAAAGCGTTGCACAGTGGGGTAGAAAAAAATGGATATATTTGTTAATATTGTAGGTACAGACTGCGCATTGAGTTAAAAATTTTCTTTGAGGTTCAAACTTTGAGAAAAAAATTAAAATATTGGGAGAACAAATTAATTCGGTCCGTTTTTTGTGGTAAAAAATCCATTTATTTCAAAATAAAACGTATGAATAGATTAATCAAAGTATTGTCCATCGCTGGCTACTACTTTTTCCCACCTCTCAGGTAATTTTCGAATTCCATCTCGAAAAAAAATCTCGTCTTTTGAGGCGATCCAAGTTTTGAGCCAATTTTCGATTTCTGCGAAAGAAGTGAACCGGTGACCTGCTAAATCCTGCTGCGTCCGTCGGAACAACCAGTAATCAGAAGGAGCAATGTCCGGAGAATACGGCGGGTGCGGTAAAATATCCCATTTGAGCGTTTCCAAATATTTTTTTACGACTTTTGCGACACGAGGCCGAGCGTTGTCATGCCGAAGAATAATTTTGTCATGTCTTTGCTCGTATTCCGGCCGTTTTTCTCGTAATGCACGGCTCAAACGAATCAATTGTAGTCTATACCGATCGCCCGTAATGGAATCGCCAGGTTGTAGCAGCTCATTGGCTCATTTGGCTGTCCAGGGCGAGGCTTGTCTTCAACGCTGAAATCACCGTTCTTAAAGCGTCGAAACCATTCCCTAAATGATTTATCAGTTGGAGCATCATCACCGTAAACTTCAACAAGCATTCGATGCGCTTCAGCTGCACTTTTCTTCCAATTAAAGCAGAAAAGTAAAACTTCCCACGAACGCTGCTTAGTTAACACAAAATTTGCCATATTCAACACAGTGAAAAACAAGGTTTTTAATGGAACTCAAAGCGATATAAACTGAACGTTATTGATAGATGTCTAACCTCTCTGAAACCACCGAAATCAGCTGTCACTATGAAACATTCATAACAGCCAGAGTCATCTCTTGAAAACGGACCGAATTAATTTGTACTCCCAATAAAAAATCTATTTTTCGAAAATTTCAGGATGGACAGGAAAATTTCAGGACCCCTTTAAAGGCACACTCTTATAGAAGTAAAAAACAATCTCATTTAGGGTGACTGGGGGCAAATCCACGTCAACTATGTGATGCCGAAAATATACTGTTTTAAACTCGTCAAATGTCGACATTTCCAGACTGGTGTTAAAAACATGGACAGGCACACAAGGGACGTTTGTGGAAAAGATAACTTTGAAGCGAGTCAACCAAACGTGCTAGAAATTTATACATAACTCAATAACAATATTACCTTTAACTTATACCTATTCGTTTGTAAAAAAAAATAGTGAAATATGTTTGTGAAACTAGAGGTAAAACTGTTTCTAGAAGTCTGGTTAAAATGCAGGATTTACTCTTTGACGCACCTTGCTCGGACACGCTGACGCGTGTACACGCGCACTTTTGTGTAGGCGTTCATACACGCTTCTATCGTTCCATCTAAGTTTGCCATTATTCAATTGCGAGATCCAATTATACTGTAAAATCGCTTTGGGTGAGGTCGAATGTACGCCACTCAGTCATGCAAGGGTTTCCTCGATGTCTAATGGACCGTACCTACCAGACTACACACTCGTTATTCCATATATAGATAGCAGGCAGATTTATGCGAAACAAATTGTTTGCGTTACCATCGAGCGTTTGTTGTTTTTATTACACGTGATTAAAAAAATGCGACGAACGTTTTTCAGCGCCGTTTTGTCCAGGGGAAAGATAAGCTTTGCTTTTACTTATAATTATTGGGAGTACAAATTAATTCGGTCCGTTTTCAAGAGATGGCTCTGGTTGTTACGAATGTTTCATAGTGACAGCTGATTTCGGTGGTTTCAGAGAGGTTAGACATCTGTCAATAACATTCAGTTTATATCGCTTTGAGTTCCATTAAAAACCTTGTTTTTTACTGTGTTGAATATGTCAAATTTTGTGTTAACTAAGCAGCATTTGCGGGAAGTTTTACTTTTCTGCTTTAATTGGAAGAAAAGTGCAGCTGAAGCGCATCGAATGCTTGTTGAAGTTTATGGTGATGATGCTCAAACTGATAAATCATGTAGGGAATGGTTTCGACGCTTTAAGAATGGTGATTTCAGCGTTGAAGACAAGCCTCGCCCTGGACAGCCGAAAAAAATTCGAAGACAATGAACTGGAGGCATTACTCGATGAAGATCCGAGTCAAACGCAAGAAGACCTCGCAGATTCATTGGGAGTGACTCAACAAGCAGTTTCCATACGACTAAAATCCATGGGATTGATTCAAAAGCGAGGAAATTGGGTGCCTCATGAACTGAAATTGTGAGACGTTGAAAGGCGATTTTTCTCTTGTGAGCAGCTGATTCAAAGGCAAAAAAGAAAGGGTTTTTTACATCGGATTGTGACTGGGGATGATAAATGGATATTCTACGATAACCCCAAGAAGAAAAAATACTAGGCTTTGCCCGGTAAATCGTTGCCATCGACCTCAACATCAACACCAAAGCCGAATATCCATGGTTCTAAGGTCGTGCTGTGTATCTGGTGGGACCAAAAGGGTGTTGTGTACTATAAGCTGCTACAACCTGGCAATTCCATTACGGGCGATCGGTATAGACTGCAATTGATTCGTTTGAGCCGTGCATTACGAGAAAAACGGCCGGAATACGTGCAAAAGTCGTAAAAAAATATTTGGAAACTCTCAAATGGGATATTTTACCGCACCCGCCGTATTCTCCGGACATTGCTCCTTCTGATTACTGGTTGTTCCGACGGATGCAGCAGGATTTAGCAGCTCACCGGTTCACTTCTTTCGCAGAAATCGAAAATTGGCTCAAAACTTGGATCGCCTCAAAAGACGAGACTTTTTGTTCGAGATAGAATTCGAAAATTGCCTGAGAGGTGGGAAAAAGTAGTAGCCAGCGATGTACAATACCTTGATTAATCTAGTCATACCTTTTATTTTGAAAGAAATGAATTTTTTAGCACAAAAAAACGGACCGAATTAATTTGCACTCCCAATATATATATATATATATATATATAAATATATATATAGATATATATATATTAAGAGCATTTTATATCCTTGTGAATTTCGAGCTTTGCTTTGACTAGCAAACGGCTAATGTCAATCGTGCAAAGGGGCTAGGGCTCATTAGAGGCACGTCTAGAATGTTTGTTTGATCGATTCCCATTGATAAGTAAAACCGAAAGAACATCAACCACCTGTTCACACGTGTGAACTCACTGACAAGTTATTCGTTCTCAGATAAATATAAATGTGTGTACGTGTGTCTACACACACACACACACACACACACACACACACGCACACACACACACACACACACACACACGCACGCACACACACACACACACACACGCGCACACACACACACACACACACACACACACACACACACACACACACACACACACACACACACACACACACACACACACACACACACACACACACACACACACACACACACACACACACACACATATATATAAGTATTGCTCCTACAAAACGTATATACGTGGCAGGTATGTCGATAGCTCGGCTATTACAGCCACACAAGCGATATATGCTTCAACATACACGTGATTTATTATAAGAGATTAAACTGGGCCTCGGCTATCTCATTGTCTCAAAGAGCTTCGCACGTATTTCGCGTGCTCCCGTGAGTTCACTGGGTCAAATACCGACAGCGGCAATCACTGCCTTTTATATACTTATATATATATATATATATATATAAATAATTGCACGTTTACTCCGATATAATAATAATTATTATAATAACATATATACACGTAGATCGGTGGTATCCACAAAAGGAGGCGTGCATTTACCTGACAATATGCGTTTTTCCCAAGACGCCCACGCTCCTATACGTATATATCTATATATATATATATATATTTATTTATGTAGCCATATAGTCGATATAACTTTATTTTGCGTCTAGTAATATAGAGAGGGATCCGGAGGTTGCAGGTTGCTGCTACCTATCTTTTATGGTCTGCGCGTACAGCGTGTAAGTTTTGCACGCGTGGGAAAGACTTCTCATGGTTGGTGTACGATAGAATCGGACTGGCGACTTCGGGCAATTTGGATATTTCGCGAATCGAGGGGTTGGGGGGGTTGGGGGGGGGCAAAAAAACAACGTTCACCCGGGGAATCACGTTATGCAAATACGTAGGAGTGTATTTATGTGTGTGTGTGTGTGTTACTAGGTATTTCATTGAGGTTCGAACTTTGAATAGGTGGACAAGGGTTTAAGGGACTCGTTACATGTGTGACCTTATAGCTCATATAATATTATTACCGGACCCGAGAGGGTTTCCGAGAGAAAGGTTAGTCTGTTTGCGGATTTACTTTTGTAGGAGAAAAGGCACTTGGATTGTTCATCCCCCGGGTGAGAGAGGATGCACAGTGGAACATTTTATTGCCTCCTCTCTCTCTCTCTCTCTCTCTCTCTCTCTCTCTCTCTCTCTCTCTCTCTCTCTCTCTCTCTACCTCTTCTCGTGAGTCCACCCATTGGCGTAACCAGATTTTTTTTTCTAAGAGTAGTCGGGCAGGAGGGACATGCCTGGCAAGTACTGGTTTTGAGCACAATCATCTTTTTCTTTAAATAAAATTCACATAATAGTCAATAATCACGTAAAACGCATGAAATATGAAACGTGCTTCAATCAAACGTTCATGTTAACATTAATATCAAACTTTTGCAATACTTCAAAAAATAATCAACCAATTTTCATCATTCTTTAATCCAGATACCAGGCTTTAAGGCCTTATCTACGTGAAAAATTGCAAAATTTTTCCTTTTTTAAATTTATTTTCTGATTCCATTAGCCTGAACGGTTGGGAATATTTTAAGCTTTACAGAATTGAAAAATTCGAAAAATTGTCAGAGTTACAGCATTTAGAGCGTAAAAACTTTTATTTTCTTGGAAGCAGGCAGGTAGCGGCGGTACCTGGTTTGTTTGGGTTTGTTTGAAACCCAAACAAACCCAAACATGCCGGAGACGTTTTAGATGCCGAGGAAGGCCCCACATATAGCGCAGGATGCTATTAAATAAGGTAAGATTGCATTTATAATAGATACCGCGCGGCGCGCCCGACCGCCAACTTCAAAGCCGTTTTTCCACGGATTCACTTTTCTGAACCTTGTGAAAGTTCTAACTCTTGAACGAAGGTTCAGATGGCTTTGAAATTTTTACAACATATTCTTAGTATCGTCACCTATCGTGTGAACCACAGAAACAAAGATTTCAATGACACAAAAAAATAAAAATAAAATACCGACTGAAAATTGAGTATAAAAATTTTAAGTTTCGAATTTTTATTATAATAATTTTTTTTTTTATTATATTGTTGGTTCACACTGAAGATACATTCATGATGCAATTATAAATATGTTCATTTTTTTTTCAGACACCCACATCGATGCCGAGAACTTTCACCATCAACGCGCGCGCAAAAAAAATACATTGCTTTATTATGTTATATCTCCGCCATTTGTTGATATTTCTGATTTTTTTTTTACATATACTTAACCATGTGCATAAATGATCTGTAAAAAAAATGTTGTTAATATATGCGTCATTTTTTTTTAACCGCGTCTAGAAAAGTACCTTCGAAAATCGGCGAAACGCGTATATAAGGCCTTAATATCAAACTCTTGCAATACCTCAAAAAATAATCATACTATTTTTCATCATTCTTTAGTCCAGTTACCAGGCTTTAAACTTTACTGTCAGTAGGTACTCAATTAAATGAGTTTTCAATTTTTTTTTTTTTTTTTTTTAATTGGCCTAACGCTTTATCACCTGGAATTTTTATTTCAACAATGTCATTGCTCTATGTTCAGCAGTGACATATGAATATAATCGTTTCTGAAGCATTCGTGCTTCTAAGCCACAATTTTTCGCCTCCATGGCAGAGAAACTTCTCTCACAGCCGATGGAGTAGGGGAGAGTGGGGCACAATGTGTCACGGGGCACTGTGAGCCACGTGCGGTTTCTGAGAGGTTTGTAGCTCGTAAATTCGGAAATTTTATGTGTTGTACCGCGATTTATAAATCCGCAATTTTTTTCGATCTCATTATTTTAGGATTTTTAATCTTTTTGCAAAAAATGCGGTAGCTTTATTGTACGCCCAAAGGTCTGTAAAAGCGGTTACGACCTTTTTTTTTTTCTAATCAGACTACTTTGGTGAGAGTAAAAATTCGTTGGAAACAAAGTGACACACTGTGGCCCAACTTCCCCTACTACTCTCACTGAGATTACTATTGTTGCTTGGAAAACTTTTCATAAGTTAGGGAAGTACTCCTTTTTAATGTGTTTTTTTTTTTTAATTTTCAGCATCTAGTTCATTGTTTTTCAATTGAAGTATGCTTTTGCATGACCTACATCGTTCCAGATTCTAAAAACGACGTATCAATTTTTAAGATCAACATCAATCAATTAAGATCAATGAATCGATTAATTAGGATCAACCAATCAATTAATTGAGATCAATGAATCAATTAATTAGGATCAACCAATCAATTAATTAAGATCAATTAATCAATTAATTAAGATCCATCAATCAATTAATTAATTGAAATCAATCAATCAATTAATTAAGATCAATCAATGAAGATTTTTAAACAATTA